>JAQFVV010000040.1:4035457-4333642 GCA_028023455.1 Epiperipatus broadwayi
ATTTACTTTTTTAGCTTTTACCAAATGCCAATATATTGTAACGTATATAAATAAACGTTACAATACCACCAGTGCCAGAGATGAGAATAAAATAGGGGTTTACACTAATTTTATTCTTAAGTTTTTTAAATTCATATTCGTATTTTTTTTTCCCCTGTAGTAACATGCTGATATATTGTGTAGACTCATTCACAAGCGACGTTCGGCTTTAACGCCCACTTTTAGGTCTAACACGGCGGGAATGGAAAATATTTCAACATTCATCTCTGTCCTATCCGCTTTAGTGTAATATTAACGATAAGAAGCCCAAGTTATAAGCAAAAACGAGCATTGCTCATCGTTCTGAGTCTTACAGGCTCGTGGCAACTTGGTCCAACTTCATCCACCTTCCCCTTTTTTGGGATCTCTGCTAGAAATAGTCTGACGAGCATTTAAAGATGGTCTTATGTTCATATACTGCGGATAAGGACTCGGGGCTATGTTATTCCCCTCTTCAGTAACCGCCTACTCGGTCAAATACTTGTGACTTACGTCTACATCAGCCACGATCGTGTTTTTAGACATATATAAAAAAATATACATATATATTTTTTCTTTCTGGAAGTCATATTAAAAAAAATATCTTCTTTCATATTTTAATAATCAGGGTTTAATTAGTTAGTTTTTTTTTTTTATAATTTTTTTTCTTTTTTCAAAAAAAATCATAATTTATTTTTTGGCTGTGAGTTTCTTTGAGTCATCATTGTAATGTTCTTTATCATTACAACTCATCTCAGGTTGTAGTTGTTAAATCGAAGCCCGAGTTGGGTCGCCATTGTAACATTTTTCCTTTTGCTAGGCCACTATACACCTCAAATTTATATTTGAGCGTGAGTTGATCAAGCTGTCTCAAAAAGAATAAAGAAAGTTGTATTTCTATTCTAAAAACACAGCTATTTTTCCTGACCAACTTCAGCCTATTAATTGTTAAGAATTGTGCTATTGACAAAATCAACTTTTAATTTTATTTCATATGGGTGCCAGGATTCCTAAGAATCCGCTGAAATATGTCACCAGCACCTCTCGCAAGTTGTAAAACAAAAAAAAAATAAAAAGATTTTTATTATATTTTTTTTTTTAAGGGGCGGTAATTCTACTGTAATGAGAATTAATGATTTTTACGATTATTAGTCCTGGGAGTATCGAAACATATTGGCAAAGGTAAATTACATTTTTAAATCTTATTTACTAATAGATTTAATAATAAAAAATAATAACCATTATCAATAACGCACAATGAAAAGGTTGATAAAAGTAAAATCTCTTTTATTCTATCAAACTAAAATATTTATAAGTTAAATTACATATTAACTACACAGGAAAGTACACACACGCTAATCCAGATACTGAATCGATTAACAAAACAGTGAGATTAAGCAATTAAAGCGATTTAATAATGTCCCAAGATCTTGTATAAATTTCTTTATTAGAAAGTGTCTTGAATACGAAAAGAAAAGTCTATATCAGGATGGTAGTCTAAGCTTAGATAAATAATTGTTTGCAAACTTTTAAGTCACTATCAGGAAAATTTACTCTTAACTTACCGGTAAGTTCATGTAGGTTTATGGGATCCCAAATCATGAGAATTTCCATTGGTCTCTCCTGCCGGCGTCTTCCATTATTGTTCCGTTCTATAGCTGGAGAAAAGGCACGGTTGTAGTGACCCTTTTATTGCAAAAAGCGGTCTTCACAAGTCCCATTTCCATGCTTGCGTGACAGCTTGGTACAGCAAGGGGCATACCTGTGTAGAAGTATATTTCTTGCCACAGGTTATGCTCGTGGAAACCTCCAACTTTCAGAGACGTAACTAGAAGTTAAAGAGAAGACCCCGATTGAAGTTGTCATCTCCCTTTTTATATCGCGCTCCATTTTTGGAACTTCTGCGCACTCTTTTGTCTTTTTATCAGCGTATAAGATAATAATCTTATACACTCTCTCTTAAATTTAAGTTACAAAGTTCTCTTTTTTTTTAGCATTATTCTTCCATCTTTAATTAGCTAAAATATTTTTCTTTTAGCTTATACTTTTGGAATTCTTTTTATTTATCTGGATTAGTAATCTGTATGTCATTTATTCTTTCCAATTAGATAAAAAAAAATAAGAATGACAATTTTAACTTTCATTGCACGTTTTAACAAAAATTATACTAATCAAAAAAAAATCTAAATTTACTTTTTTAGCTTTTACCAAATGCCAATATATTTGTAACGTATATAAATAAACGTTACAATATATATATATATATATAAGAATAATAGTTAAAATATTTATACATAAAAACATATTTTCCAATTATTTTTGCATGATTTCCTTAATTAAGTAGTTTTGTAAAACAGTATTGAATGATATATAAGATAAAATTTTGTCTAAAAATAGGAAATATTTGATGTAAAGCATAAACCATATCTTTTAAGTTTTAATATTGCATGCTTTGTTTTATTACTTAAGCATTTAATAGCATCTGTTAAAACAGAAGTTTAAAAATAAAATAAAAATTAACATGCGATATTATAGAATTATTGAAAATATTTCTTCACTTTCTATTTATTTCATTTTCATTTAACTAAAAAGTTAATAGAAATAGCAATTGATTTTAATATTACAGATTTGCTTATATTATATATTTTTTATAGTTTAAGCATCTGCCACTTATAAGGTGTTAAAAACGTCTATACTATTGACATTTAATCGATGTTGAATCCGTAATATTTCTTTTACCAGTTTAAGAAGTAGGTTAGAAAACGATTTAAAGAAGTCTTTATTTGAATTAATTTTTTGACACATTATGCGATAATTAATAAAATCTCAAAATAAAATTAATTTCTCAAAATAAAATTAATTCTGCATAAAAAATAAATTGCCTTATTAAGTTACGAAGCAGTCTGATAATAAAGAAATGTTATTTATCAAATGCAAATTATTATTATAGTAATAATCATAGACATATATACTAATAGATTTATTGCACGAAGATTTTGGAGTTCATATGCAGTTCGAGCGCCAGGATTGACAATCGATCCTGGGACTATTCTGGGATATCTCAGAAACGTTTTTAGATCTGGAGCCCAAACTTCTTATAAACTCCCAAGCAATAAGGTCATTAATATATATATATATATATATATTTGCTTCCCATTTTAATCCACAAAATATTTATTGCATGCACTGCTGTAAAAAGTTTTGGAGATATAGAGTCACCCTGTCTTAAACCCTTCTAAGTGTTGTCTCTCCTAGTATCATTATGTAATCTAATTGTTGGTGTTGCACTTTTATAAATATTCTTTAAAATATGACAATATCCTACATTGATGAAATGTTTATAGAATCAAATGCATTTTCATAATCTATAAATCCAAAGCATAATGGCAACTCATATATATTTGTCCTTTTATAACTTCTCTCAATAACTGAATATGATCTACTGTACTAAAACAACTTTTAAATCCAGCTTGTTCTCTTGGTGGTAAAAATCCAATGTTCTCTGTAGAAGAGTTGTAATTATATTGGTAAAAATTGGAGATTATTTAAGTCATTTAGATTTTGCAGATGATGTATATATTTTGCAAATAATGCTTTAGAGATGCAGGAAATTTTGTAGGAGTTATTAAATGAAAGTAGGAAAGTACGACTAAAGATAAATGTTAAAAAGACTATGGATTTTCTCAAAATATGAAAATTATGATGAGTTAGAAGAAGTTTACAGCTAGAAATACCTTGGTCAGATTATTAATACAGGTGGAAACATAATGGATGAAATTAATCATAAAATTAAACTTGGTTGGAGTGATTTTGATAGAAATAATTTGATACTAAAAGGAAATATGCCTGTGTGTTTGAAAAGAAAGGTTTTTAATAAATGTGTTTTACCACTTCTTACTTATGGATCTGAGACTTGGACATTTAATAAAAGAACAATACAGAGATTTTATACTACTCAAATGGAGAGATGCATATTAGAAATAACAGAAAATGAACAAAAGTGCAATATGTGGGAAAGACAACAAACAGGTGTTACTGACCTCATTGAAAAAATTAAAAGACAGAAGTGGAGTTGTGCTGAACATATTGCTAAATGGATGATAATAGATTGATAACTGAAATCTTAAACTGGATTTCAAGAAAGTGTAGAAGACCCAGAAAGAGACCACATGTGAGATGGATGGATAAAATGAGAAAGTGTGTAGGGGTGAGATGGAGAAAAGAAGCTAAACATCGGAGATGGATTGAACTTGGAGACCTTCATCCTGCAGTGGATTGATAATAACTGATGATGATGATGTACTTTTTGATCATCGTTCTTTGATAAGACTAAATAAGCTAGTTTTATAATTTAACATTCATGTAAAAGTTTTGTTATGATAACATAAGAAAATAAACTGTAATCAAATGTAACATATATAGAAGTTTTTTCGACTACTTTATAATGTAATCGTACTTTTTTTAACCGTTATTATAATCTAAAACTATTATATGCAATATATTTTATAAATATAATTAATTTATATATATACAGTTCTTGAATGATTAAAGTAGGAATATAGGGTAACTAGTTCTTATGTAAGTCAAATAACGTTAGATTGGGCATAAGTTTCATTTTGTTGATAACATATTTTTTTTTGCTTTGTTTCTCTATTGACAATTGACACTTATTATTTAAGCACCATAATAATAAACTACCTATAACAGCTTTAATAAAATATATAATGCTGAATTCCTTTCTATAGGTTGTGATTCAGACCTTACTTATTTAGCTTTCAAGATCTGATAGCTTACTGTATATAAATAATATTGGGATTAACTTTGCAGTTGTAAAATATCAATCAATAAATAAATCATATAGTCAGCTTCTGGCTTTTCCGCCATTTTGAGTAGTATTTTACAGTTAAAATTTAAAATATTAAAGCCATTTTAATAAGTTTAATGTATATGGGTAAATTAATTGTTAATGGAAAAATGCCGTTGATAAAATCACCAAGTGTAATGTTAGATATAAGATACTGTATGGTGGGTCAAATACACTTTTTTAAAATAGTCATTTGCGAATTATTCTGGTGGACTGCGATAAAAGTGTGCATAGTTATTAATATTTTCTACCACATAATTATTCTGTTTAAAGTACTGATATGTAGGTGATATGTATACACTATGTACTATTGAGAAATGATTAATATGTTTTATATCAATCTATAAAAAGTGAAATAATAACAATAATAATGATTTAATATCTGCATTTGTTTTCTTTGATCATAAAAAAACTGACGTGGTCAAGCGTTGGAGGCCTAGTTGTTAGCATAGCTGCTTTCCAAGAAGCTGGCCTGGGTTCGCTTCCGGGTCAATGCTTTGACATATGAAAAAAAACAACTGATGTGCTATTGGATGCAATAGGTAGAGTATCTGACTTATATTTACTGTTTTTATTTTACATTTCAGCCATATGATAGAAGACAGTGTAAAAATACATGTTAATGCTTGTTAAGACACCTATCTCAAATTGTACAAAATGTAGAATTATTTAAACTGATAAAAATAATTAACATATTGACTTATACATAATGCATTTACAAAGACATTTAATTAAGTATTGTCATGTCTTAATGATTTTTTACATAGATATGAGTGCAGAAAGCATAAAATGTCATAACTAATGAAATATCCTTTCTATTTGTTCTACACCTTTCATCTTGAAATGAAATCTATTTGTATTTTTAGCTTCTTTCCTCTAACATTATTGGTAATATATGAATTTTTTTTACAGTACAGGCTTTTTAATATCTGTGCTCAGATATGTAATATATAGGGGTTTGAATTCACACTTTCACATGACCCTCAACTATCCATGCTATTTTGTATATGTATGTAAATGGATTATGTTCTGTACATGAAAGATTAAAATGACTTATGGTCAACATGAGTAGGATGAGAAGGTTGGTACCAATGTGGGCTTTGAGTGTTCTAACATCAGATTTTCAATGAAATGAATGGCTGAAGAGTTGTGGGGTGGAGTGGATTGAAGCCTGTCCATTAAAGTATGAAGATTGGTTATCTTAATATAAGCTGAGCATTGATTGTATATGTGGATGGAGATGATAATCTGGACCAACTGATGAGTGCTGGTTTAGTATGATCTACATGTATTGGTGATTATTTATTTTTTTGACATGAGTGACCAAGTATGTCAGTAGTGTGAGATAGCATGGATAGTTGAGGGTCATATGAAAGTCTAAATTCAAACCTGCTATACCTTCTTTGTAAGAAAAATGTATATTTTTGCCCATTTTTATAATTTTATTTTTACTGAATGCTGAACTCATTTTTTAGTTTGACTGTTTATAAAGTTTTATTATTAATGTCAGTATTCAGAATCAACAAAGAATATAATACTAATATTATTTTATTATACTTATGTAAAGAAAATAATAATAATTCAAATTATGCTATAGAAAACAATCATCGACCACTTTTGCATGTTATATAGTAAGACAAAGAAAAGTGAAGCTTTAATGCTAAAGAATGAAATCTCTTGTAAAGTATTTTATGATTTTATAAGAAATATATGAGAATATTTCCCAAAAATATGTATTACATTAAAAAACAAATTTGATCTCTAGTTTCAAATTAATATATATAACAACTGATATTTATTAATTATTCAAATTTATTTGGTAGATTTGTAGTGGAAGAAATAGCTAACTAACATTGGAAAACATTGTGTCAGTCAGGTCATGGGATGTTTTCTTGATTTTATGCATTCCTATTCAAGAGATATAGATATGTTCAGTTATTAAAATAATTAAAATACTAATATAAGGTACTGCATTGGTATCAACTATGCAAGAACAATGGGTTGTTTCAAAATATGAATGTTTTTGACTTTTAAGCAGATAAATTGATAGTATAAAAAGAGGAAAAGCTGTCTAATAGATCAAAAAATGCCTTAGAGTCCTAAAGTCCAGATGCAATATATATGATTCACCACTCCTCAATGACCAAAGTGTAATCCAGAAACTAGCATGGAAAATATAAAGGATATCACCAAACATGGATTCAATAAACACTGCATCTAACTTCTATAGAGAATTCAAGTTTACAATAAATGGCAACTGGAATATAAAATGTGTATCAGTATAAAACCATAAAGCTTAATGTGATCAAAAACTGAAATGATTACTCATTTATATATTAAAAATTAATGAAGGAAGGTAGACTGGACTGAAGAATTAATTAGAAAATCATAGTCTCAGTTATTTCAACAGGACAATAAAAAAGTAAATAATTGGTGTCAAGAAAGAATATTACAGAAAATATCATAGGAACTGATTCTAAAAATGAATCATTTAATAGCAACTTTGACTCGCTAAACATATCTATAATTTAAATACATGAAGTAGAAAATAAAATAATTGAAGATAGATACAATCATCATTTTGTACAAATATCAAGTTCTAACTCAAAATTTCAATATAGAAGTTTTATTTTACACCACTAAAATCATCATAAAATATTCTGTGTTGTATAGCACAATAGATTGATTATGATGAGTTAGAAGAAGTTAACAGTTACAGTTACCTTAGTCAGATTATTAATACAGATGGAAATCCTAATGGATGAAATTAATCATAGAATTAAACTTGGTTGGAGTGCTTTTGGTAGAAATAATTTAATACTAAAAGAAAATATGCCTATGTGTTTGAAAAGGAAGGTTTTTAATAAATGTGTTTTGCCAGTTCTTACTTATGGATCTGAGACTTGGACACTTAATAGAAGAGCAATGCAAAGACTTCAGACCATTCAAAAAAGTATGGAGAGATGTATGTTGGGAGTAACAAGAAAGGATCAAATATGCAATGTATGGGTAAGAGAACAAACAGGTGTTACTGACCTCATTGAAAAAAATAAAAGATTAAAGTGGAATTGGGTTGGATACATTGTTAGAAAAGATGATAATAGATGGACAATTGAAATTTTAAACTGGATTCCAAGAGATTGTAAAAGACCCAGAAAGAGACCACATGTGAGATGGATGGATGAAATAAGAAAGTGTGCAGGGGGTGATGTGGAGAAGAGAAGCTAAAGATAGGAAAAATGGCTTGAACTTGGAGAGATCTTCATCCTGCAGTGGATTGATAATGATTGATGATGATGATATAGCACAATGGAAAAGTATCAAACTCTAAAATTCTGGCATTTCTCAAGCAATAACACAATTAATTATTTATTTATTCATGAAATATTTAGTAAATATTGTGAAATGATAATGTGTTTATATAAAACTAATTGAAAAACAAGCATAAAAATCTTACATCAGTCGCTATTTTCCTTACACTTATTTCTATTATTTTATGGTCATAATATTTTCATCAGTCTGATTTTTAGTTTAATACTACGCTAAATGTAGTGATGTGATGTGATGTGATGTACTGTGGCTTCTCCTTAAACGAAGTCAAGAATATCTGAACAATTATGCCCAGATAAACCTGTTAGCCACTTAATTTTCCTTTCCCCACTCTAAGTTTACCCATATTCTGCTCCATCTCATTTCCACAACATTATCTTTGTCAACTCTACAGCCTTAATGTCTAATCCCCCCTTATCTTTTCCCAAACCCAGCATAAAAACCAATAATTCACTTTCTGTATAATCACTTTTTTCATATTTATTCTTCCATAACTTCATTATGTACCCTTTCTGTTTTCAAACATTTACATTCAATTAAACATTACTTTACTAATAACACCATCAAGTGGAAGAAAAGATATTAGAATCAGTATAAATAAATGATAATGATTTTAAAACTTTTCTAACCTCCAATAGGATAACATAATAATTTTATATAAGTTATTCGTAATTTAAATAAAGTATTTAAAAGTAATTTCATTTTTAAAATAATTTAATATTTTTTCAAATAAGTAAAGTCCTGAAAAGTTTTAAATGTTATTTAAAATGCTATTTTTACGTTAATACTTTAATTTTTATAGTAGTTTATTTTTGTGTAGACAGAATAAAAAGTTTGTTAATATAAATGGGAAATAAAGTGCAATAAGCAGTGTTATTAGTAATATGGCCTTCAAAGGACTAAAATTCCGAAATGAGTTAAAAAACAAATATGCTGAACTTTATATTTAAGCTGGTTAGATATTTTATTGTATATAAATAGTATTCAACCATCACGTGATCACTATTCTTTATAATTATGCAAGATGTTTTTCACAGAGGCAATACTCTCCATACAATAGGTCACTCAGTGCAAGCCAGAGTAATAAATGGATGCAGAAAGATTTGTGCATAAAATCCCTATCTTGTGCACTCATCCAATATCCCCAAAGTAGTTTCTAGCTTGTGGATATATCAGTAAGGAGCTTTAAATCTGAGATCAATGAAGATCCTTGGATATGAGACACGATCTCAGATCCAAAGCTCCACACTGATGAAAGCCACAAGCTAGAAACTACTTTGGTACATATTGGATGAGTAGACACAAGATAGGAATTTTATGCACAAACCTTCCTGCATCCATTGATTACTCTGGCTTGCACTGATACATGCTACTGTATGGACAGTTTTGCTTCTATATAAATAGTATAGTGTAAAAATAAATATTCGTAATGAAATAATTTGAAAAATTTAATTCTACATTTCAGTAGTTGATTGATATTAATCAGTATTTAAAGTATTCGTAATTAATGGAAATATTTTTTTTAATGATTTGCTCTTAGATATTTAAATATGTAATCTATTTTAATACTTATATTTTTTATAGTACGGCAGAGCCGTCAGAATTTAGGATTAAATTACAAATCAAAAACAGCACGTGTAAAATTACACTTTATACAAAACACCATATGAAGTTTTATAACTTTATAAGAAACAATTTTTTTAGAACTATAAATTAATATCACTGGAGCTGAAAAAGAAAGTTTTTTTTTCAAAACTAGTGGATTATTTTAGAATCATGTAATATATAATGTTGTACTATTTGATATTTTAAAATACTTCCGTTATTAAAAAAAAAAGAATAAAAACTGTAAAATAATTCTAGAATACCATAGTTATTTAGAGCAATAAAAAGGGTCTAATTTATTCAGTAGACTGGTTCAAAATACAAATAAGTTGCTACTGGATTAGTAAATCAAGAAGGAATAATAATATGAGTTTATTAATAATTATATTGACTTGGTCAAGCTATAAGTTTTAATTAATGTACACGGTTTCTGACAATGTTTGAAAATACTTGGTGCCAATAATTTTTTTTCTGTACTACTGATTTTTACAAGATGGAATAAAAGAAATAAATCATACTGGTGCTAAAAATGTGAGATATTTGAAATAAAAATAGAGTATAGACAAGTGTGGGTGCAGTTCCAAATTTGATTTTCAATTTTATGACAATTGTCCTTGAAACAGTTTATATATGCTTCAAGACAAAGAATTTAAAATGGAATATAAATTTTGAGAACTTAATTTTTGATTTAAATTAAAAAAAAGTAAAATAGAGATATATCTTCTTCGCTTGTATATTTAAATGATAATATTCATTGATTTAAACTATAAGGTATATAATGTTTGAGACTATTGTACACATTTTATGACAGTCTTTCATTGCTATTTAGATTAAATTTTCCACTTTTCATTTCAATGATTAATCTTTATTATATTTTTCTAATTTTTAAATTATTTCTTAGATATATAAGTTTACAAATGATAAAAAAGTAGTAAACTGGAAAATGTAATCAAACAATAGTTTTTACTATTTCATAATTTATCGATAAAAATGTATTTTGAATTAAGCAAACTTTATTTGAATCCTATTCCAAATGATTTTTAACAAGATTATATAGAATAATAAAATTATGTTTCATGATTATAAAATTCCACTTATAATTATTAAGAAAGCAACAAAAAATAAAATTAATCACAACTTCCTGTTATACACCATTCCATTTCTATGGGACTGCCTTCTTTTAAAAACATATTTTCAAATAAAAATTGAATACAATAATAATATTCTTGTTAAAAAATAAATATTGCAAAAACATTTTGCATAAATAATCAAAATAAATAAAAAGTAGGTCACAGTGTTATTTACTATGTTGAATCATGCTCATGCCTATCCACAAGGATTTATCAACATAATTACTTATACAAATGAGTCACAAATTATTATGAACATAAGTCTATCTTCCTCAGTCACCAAAATGCTATGGGTGAAACATTTGAGTCCATAGTTTCCAACATCTATGCATTGAGCAAAATGACTCCAAGTGGAAAATCAAAGTATTATGGCCTATAGATAATAATCCTAATGCTATATAAGGATACTACTTTCATCTTTCAACAAAATGGACAATATAATTTGCATATATTTAAATAAATTTATGGCCTATATGCAGATATATGTGAACTCAAATTATGCATATTTCAATGCTATAACTATGAAGACTTACTTTCCCCTCACACATGCTATGCTTTAATAAATACTTATTTGTAAATAGATTTTTTCAGGATACTGATAAGGCACAGATATTTATAAAATATTTATTTTTGAATTTTAAACAAAATGTAAGCTCTGACAATGGTTTCTCAAACACTCTCAGGCATGAAAACAAAAAAAATATCAATAAGAAAGATATAGGCTCATTTGCATTAGGCTTATTGTACAGAAGTCCCATCAATAAAAAATTTTAAATAAATACATATTACCAATTTTTACTACCAAATAAATGTAAAACTGGAAAAATGCTATAGACAGTTGTTAAAAGATGATTTTAACTGATATGGTGCAAGCAATAATCATAAATATGCTCAATATTTGATAACATGGTTAATGTTATAAAAAGGTTGCCAATTATTTTAAACAGATACTTTATTATGAGTTGGAAAATGCAGATTATATTAAACAACTTGGTGTTTTGTAGATCATATGATTATGATAATATAATTATTACAATGTGGTATTCAAAACAGAATCAATTACTGATGGACAGGTCTACTGTAGTAAAAGATTGTGCTGCTAGATGGCTATTTCAGGGACTCTTCTGTATCCATCTGTTGTCAGTCATCATTGAAAGAGTCATGGTACCATGTAGTGAATTTTTTCCTAAGTGCATCTCACTAATTTGTCAATTTTTGTGATGGCTAAAAAGTTAGAATAAGATGAAATTTTGTTTTATGCTAGAAAGAAATAACAGGGAAAACAAATGTAATGCTTAAAATACCTTACAAAGAAGCTGCTCTGGGGAAAACACAACTTATGAGTGTTTTAATAAAAGAGTTCAAATTCATAATGTCTCTAAAAGTGGGGGAAATGAAATCCAATGTTAACATAATTCTGGCATAGTTTTTTTGATGCAAATAATATTCTTCGTAGCAGATTTCATTCACAACTGTTAGGAATTTTACCTACAAGTAGTGAAATATTTGTGTGATGTGATGATATGAAAGTATCTAAGTTGTGGCAAAGGGGGACCATCAACATTACAACCCAATGCCTTGAGTATGAAATTCTTTTAACCAAAAACAGCATGATCCAACTTATCTATCTGTGATAATTACCTTATCTTACTCCATATGATTTTCTTCTATGTTCTCAAATGAACAAATGCTTTAAAGAAAAATATTTTGTGAACATGGAAGAGGTGAAGAAAAAATGATGGAGGCATCAAAATGCATCACTTTGTAAAAATTTCAAGACAGCTTTGAAAAGTGAAAAACATGTTTACATCAATGTATTGCATCAAATGGACAGTACTTTGAGAAGATTCAATTTGTGACATCTAAAATTTTTGGATTTTTGGAGTACCCTTTTATGGAAAAATCCTATAATTTAGTGACATTTATTTTATATATAAGTTAGATCTATATCTTCTAATAATACAGCAACAAATTATTCAAAAAATTTTTTTTTAATTATGGTTGGTAATATTGTTTACAAAATGTTATAACAAGATTTAAAAAATAAAAAAAATAAAAATTTTATCCATCATTCTGGTGTGTTGATATTAAGTGTAGATTTGTAGGATATTTAATTGGTAACATGAATAAAGCATTATAGAAAGAAATAATTGTCATGTTATAACAACATTTCATTTAAATTATAGATATTATCTTACAGACATTTTAAAAATAAAATATATAATATTTAATTTTGTTTATTAGCACAGAGATAGTCTGTAATTTATATAGTGAGGATTTTTCATTCTAACAAATGCACTGTACTGTTTTGTAATATCTCAATGATGTTTTGTTAAGTATTGAGGAAATTCTCAAACTAAGATACAAGATAGGAACTTTTAAAAAAAATAAGATTGGTCATCTTATCTTTAAACCTAACTGAGATGCTTTAGATTAGCTTGTATAAGTAGACAGTAGGTTTAAAGATAAGATGGCCACTCTTATCTTTTCTAAAGTCTCTATCTTGTGTCTTAGTTTGAGAGTTTTCTCAATACTCAATAAGACATCATTATGATTTTATAAAAATAGTACAGTGCATGTGTAAGGATGAAAAATCCTTCTATCTAAATTAAATAAAATATTAATAGCTTTTATTGAGAATTGTACTTGAGAATAAAATGCATTGGAGAAGATAAGTAAATACTTAAACAACTTTAATCAAAATGATTTTCTGCATAAAATTTTAAAACCCATTTGTGATTTTAAAAAATATTTGAATAATCATATCCTTTTTTCAACCAGAAAGAATTTGTGATTGGTTACTAATGACCATATATATTTTAATAGATTACTTTATACCCAAAATATAGTAGATAATATAATCTTAATAGTGTGTGCTTATATAATTACAATTTATAAAAAAGAAGCAAAAAATGTACATATATAAAAGTTACTTGTATAAATGTTTAAATAAAATTTTGAAATGAATTAAATATTAATCAAAAAATTATTGTTTTGATAGTTTGAAATAAATTGTTTAAAATTAAATAAAAACAGTTCTCTGATAAAAATAAATTATTCCTTATAATTTATTTTTGATTCTGACAAAATATTAAATGTCTAATGTACCAAAAGAATAAAAAGGCTATTTTTGCTTAAAATGATCATTATTTTACTGAATTTGTAATTATAAGAATTGCTTTTAATATGTTTATACTTAAATTATTTGGGAAATAATAATTAAGAAACTTTTTGGACTTATTTTTTATTTATTAATGCAAATAAACAACAAACATTAAATTATATTTATAATTTTGTTGTTTATTAACTAAAAAATACTTAACTTTAATCTTTGTGCTTATCAATCTCAACCTTCATTATTCTTAATGTTATTCCTTCTGTTTATTAATCTGTACATTTCTTTGTATGTAGAATAACTATTGAGGCTGTTTCATTAATAGATTTTCAAAGCTAAAAAGAAATTTGATACTAGATGTGCCAATGCCATCTCCAGAAATGACAGTTCTCTGTGTGGTTATTTACAACTCTTTTGTATGTAGTAGCCACTGTTGTAGATTTATAAATTTAAAATGTAAAACTAAGACTGAACTGTTTACCCAAACTTGTTATACATACCATTGATATATGTGGTTGTCTAACCATCTCTAAGGTAATCTGCATAACATTCTGCTCCAAACAAAATCTTTATATAAAACAATATATATATGAATCGAATCTAACCAAGATTCCCTGTAAGGTTAACTATATAAAAAATTGTTCTACATGAATATAGAGGGACAGATGCATAAAAATTACAATATATGTAGCTTATTTAAAATTAACTTCATTGCTAAATAAAATTTAAGAGAAATATTTTTGTATACTGGTAAAAGAAAAAGTATTTTTTATGTCAAAAAATAAGATAAATAACTTATACTAGCTGACAAATGCTATAAAGATGTTACCAGACACAAATTTTAAGATATTTCAAATGTGACATATAGAACAAAAAGTCAAACAATTTAAAGACTAAAAAAAAGTTATAGCAGAAAATTTGTAAAGAAATTTAAATTTTTATTATGGAAATTTCCATCAAAGATTTATGATTATGTTAAGAGTGTTAAAATTTAATGTGACTGCCTCAGGTTTCTTTTTATATTAATGTAAATAAAAAAAAATTATTTAAAGAATTATTTATACAAAGTGAAAATAATTTAGGAGCAGATTAAATCAATAATTTAAATTAATAATTGAAACACATCATATTATTGAAATGCATATGTAATCAATTATAAAATGTTTATAAAACCTTTATCAATTAGGGAAATATTCTTCTTATGCATAAATTAATTGTATTTAAACATTCTTGTTTAGAAATAATATTTTATGTAAATTTCCAATTGATAAATTATCCAATATTGAGATATACGCTAAGGAATATGCTAATATAGGATAAAGTAAGAAAAATATTTTATTTGCAGAAAACATTGATTTCGTTACCATATATAAATAAAAGAATGTATAATATGATTACATCATTGTTTTTTTCTCTTTTGAATATTGCATTTAGTATTAGACCATAATAGATTAATTATTAATGAAAGAGATGTGTTGCTAAAATTAACAAATGTAATATTATTTATAAAGTGGCATGCTGATGTGAATCCAAATTTATTGATGAGTACAAATATGCATTGAAAAAGACAAGTCATGAATATGAATTGTTATGTAATAAATTGTGATATTTTGTGGATAGATTTAAATCTGTATTTTCTGATTATTAAGTTACTTGTAATGGATGTTTTGGCTTTGTTATTGTGTTATTTCACATGTTAAAAACGATTTTAAGATTAAAAAAAACTGAGTCATATTTTATAAATATGACAGACAATTTATTAAATAAACAATATAATTGGATTAATATATATATAATGGAATGTTCACCATTCACATAAGAATGTTAATATTGTGTCACTTTAATGAGATTTTACTTTTTAAATTTTAACTGTTAAATGATACTGAAGATGGCATACATTGCCATAAGCTATTTTTATATTGATGTACTGAATATTGTAGTTAATTCCAGAAATTTTATTTGTATATATTATAAGTAGAATTAGAACTGGTAAACAATAAATTGAATATATGAGTGCATGGATTCTATAATTCCCTTATAATTATGTAGATGACTCCTAGAGGCTAAAGGTAATATTTCAACTTCTCAAAGATCTGTGATTACTAATTTCATGACCAGTATATTGATGATACAAATAGGATTAGAGCTAAAATGATGATTATTTTAATAATTCTAGTACATTTATATAGTACATATTATATGCAGCTTGTATTTTTTTGGCTCATCATTGGAAGTTTGTTGGTGATAACGCTTATCATCAGATATTCACTTATTTATGTTTTTCTGCTTTATAATGTTATATATGAAATCAGTAGTAAAAGATCTTCAGCATGAGTAAGGCTGATCATCATCAGAAACCATTGTGTTTTATGCATTACAATGTGTTTTTGTTCCATAGCAACATATTTATACATATAATACAAATAAAATGTCTGTTAATTAAAAACTATTGTAATAACAATAAAAATAATAAATATAATGATAATTAACTATTTCATATAATCTTTCAACTTACCATTATATTTATTATTTTTATTGTTATATATATATAACATTGAAAATTAAGACTCCTATCATTGTAAAATGCATATCTAAAATTTTGTCAAACCCAACATAAGGCAATAATTAACAAGAATAAAGTGGCCATTTATTCTTATGCACCATTTACATATACATGCTGTTTATTCTCTTGCCTAATATATATATATTATTAAAAGCCAGTCAATACTTAGACAATCTAAATATCAATAACAATCAACAATTTCAAACAGTTGTCAAGGCAACCTTCTTTTAACACAGACATATATAATTGAAATAATAAATTTAATGGTTTACAAACTATTATAAACAATCCTTAAATCGGCAGAAGTACTTTCATTAATTTCTTAAACCTGCCTCAATTGCCATTAACTTTTTTTTTTCAATTTAATGGCAGTTGAGGTAGGTTTAAGAAATTAACCAAAGTACTTCTGCAGATTTAACGATTGTTTATAATAGTTTGTAAACTGTTAAATTTATTAGTTCAATTCTAATTACAATTTTGTTTTAATTAATGGACATTATATATATATAAGTTTAAAATATTTGAATTCTGTTTTCCAATTTATTTAAACATCTTTATGGTCAAAAGGATGTATTAATAATTAAGAAAATTAAACTGCCAAACTGCACCAATTATTTATAGTAATAGATTAAACTAATATAAGTGATTCTTCAGAACCTTAAAACTCAAAGCAATATGTAATAATAATTCTCTTGATTACTTATATATTTTCTGAAAGTATTATACCATATTTGGTTGCCATTTACTTTCATTAATTCTTTGTTGCAGTACACTTAATTGATTTTGGCCATTATGAAAGTTCAGTATCATATAAAAAGCTGACCCACTTTACAAAGCTAAATATTCATCAAAAATATTAGCAAAGGCTGTACTAATTTTAGTATCGTGGCTTCAGCTGTTCTGCTCTTTTGCATATATGGTTTGTAAGTATATATGTGTATATTCTACTTTACACTATTACCATGTGTGATTTCCTATTAATAGTATCATATACCAGAATTTCAAGTGGAGCTTACCTATTATCAAGTTAATAAAACAGATAGCTAAGGCAGTATTGGTAGTAAATAAACTATTTTTGTTTTAATATCTGAGTATTTAGATATACCAAATTTTATTGAAACATCTTTGTTTGTAAGTGAAATAATGTCGGGTGAAATCCAATCATAGTATTAGTAATAGTAATATTGATCTTTCACTTCATTATGTAGATGAACAAACATGCAGTGTTTTCTTGCTTCTTTATAGCCTAAAACTGAGTGCACTTTTAGCAAAGCTCATCATAATCATAAAGAGCTATGATTATGGTGATCTTCACTGTGTGTGCACTCAATTTTAAATTATAAAAAAGAAAAAAAGCACTTTGTTTCACAGATGACCAAATGTATGCAAATTTGAATTAGTAGTAATAGTAGTAATAAGGAGAAAAGAATAATTAAAAGATTAACACAAAAGGGTCAAGCACATGGAAAAGATCTCAAACTGCATTCACATACTTTGTTTGTAAAAACTTCCATTCATCTAAGTATATATAGACTTAACAGCAGTTTTATTTATGTAAGGGCAATTTTCTTGTTAATCACATCACCAAACAGTAATTAAACATAAATAAAAAAATAATGCTGTATAATGCTAAAAGGAGACATACACTAAAACTTGTAAACACATGACAATACCTATAATCCAGTTCAACTTCAGCCCATTCAATTTGTAATTGTTTAGCAATTTCTAGAAAAAGGGGAGTTTACTTCATCTATTTTGTCTAAGATTATATAAAGACACATAATATTTAAACAAATACAAAGGTCATTCTGATTCACTTATTTTGACTAAGATTGTATAGACACATTATATTTAAGCAACTACTAAAAAGAGCAATATTTATTTTTCTAGAAATAAAGATACAATTAAAATTCCAATATAAGCTGTCTAAATTTAAGATATAAAAATACAGTAAACAGGTACACATTTTATCTATCTTGTAAAATATACCTCTATCCAGGAATATAGTATATGCAGAACATATTCAATCATAGTGCTTACTGTTGAAATATACAAATATTTATAAACATATAATGATATGCACAATCCAATTCAACCTTCCAACCATTTGTTTATAATTGTGTAGCAATGGCTAGATAATTTAATCTTATTATATAAAGATATTTTTCATTTTTTTAAAACTATCAATGACTTGTTCTTAAATAAATGAGCATAGAATTATGTATGAATATATGTAGGGATAGATAGATAGATAGACAGACAGAGACTGACAGGCAGACAGACAGACATACATACAGACAAACAGATAGATCGATAGATAGATAGATAGATAGAGAGAGAGAGATAGATAGGTAGGTAGGTAGGTAGGTAGGTAGGTAGGTAGGTAGGTAGGTAGGTAGGTAGGTAGGTAGGTAGGTAGGTAGGTAGGTAGGTAGGTAGGTAGGTAGGTAGGTAGGTAGGTAGGTAGGTAGGTAGGTAGGTAGGTAGGTAGGTAGGTAGGTAGGTAGGTAGGTAGGTAGGTAGGTAGGTAGGTAGGTAGGTAGGTAGGTAGGTAGGTAGGTAGGTAGGTAGGTAGGTAGGTAGGTAGGTAGGTAGGTAGGTAGGTAGGTAGGTAGGTAGGTAGGTAGGTAGGTAGGTAGGTAGGTAGGTAGGTAGGTAGGTAGGTAGGTAGGTAGGTAGGTAGGTAGGTAGGTAGGTAGGTAGGTAGGTAGGTAGGTAGGTAGGTAGGTAGGTAGGTAGGTAGGTAGGTAGGTAGGTAGGTAGGTAGGTAGGTAGGTAGGTAGGTAGGTAGGTAGGTAGGTAGGTAGGTAGGTAGGTAGGTAGGTAGGTAGGTAGGTAGGTAGGTAGGTAGGTAGGTAGGTAGGTAGGTAGGTAGGTGTGGTTCCGAGGTAGGTAGGTAGGTAGGTAGGTAGGTAGGTAGGTAGGTAGGTAGGTAGGTAGGTAGGTAGGTAGGTAGGTAGGTAGGTAGGTAGGTAGGTAGGTAGGTAGGTAGGTAGGTAGGTAGGTAGGTAGGTAGATAGATAGATAGATAGATAGATAGATAGATAGATAGATAGATAGATAGATAGATAGATAGATAGATAGATAGATAGATAGATAGATAGATAGAAATTATGGCTAAAGGATGTATTAACAATACAATTTGAAAGAAATAACAGAAAATTTTGCCTGGTTAGTATTATATTTCAACAAAAATATACTAATTCTAGTTACTTCTTACAGATAATTCATAATTATGACATATTCTTATATGATATGAAAATAATGTGAAATCCAAAAAGCTTGGGAAAGGATCCTTTATCAGTCTAAATTTAAATGTGATCTGTTATCTGATTATACAAAAATTGGTACTGTAAACAACGGAAATGTTTAATGATTGACAATTGGAGTTAATAACTGAATTACTGCATTCAATACATATGAAAATACTAAATCTTCTAAAAGCAATGAGATCAGAAAGATAAGCCAAAACTGTTAATAGTAAAGCAATTGATATCTTCAACAAATAGTAAAACACGAATCACTACCAAAACAGCATGTTTTTACAAGACAAACATTTTATGATTGGTTATTTAAGAATGATATCAAAAAATTTATGAATGAATTATAATAGACTATTATAATTTATTCTTAATAGTTTGAGAATGAATCATTATATTTATCTCCTTCTGCTAAAAGATCAAAAAAAATATTCCCTGTTATAAAACACAAAATTGAAAATATCATGACTTTAAGATCCAATTCAAGATAATATTTTAATAGAAATTGTAACACTGAATTACTACATTACAGGTGCAAATCATCTAAGCTCTTTGGTAAATTGTAGATTTTGTTCTATAAACTAAGATATGTAATGATAAAGCATAATGGTACTATGATATATCAACCATGAAAATAGCTTTTCATAGAATTTATAAACTTTTTAGTTGCCTGCTATGGATATTTTTGAATGTCTATATAATACAAGTTTCTCCACTAAAATATTTTGGAATTGGAGATTTACTTCATGAGTAATAGCTTAATATGTTCTACATATATTGTTTATACAGTATGTAACTCCATTTAATATGGAATAGAAATAATTCTTGATGTAAACTATATGCATTATGGCATTCTAAGTGTTTTGTTTAAACATCATAGAGCTTTCAATATTTTGCTTAATATGTTAATTTTAGTTTACCTTTCTTTAATTATAAATTTATTTAAATGCACATTGATTGTGTAAGTAATATTTACTAAGGCTGTAACCTCAAGAATATGCATGTAAATATGTGATAGTAGGGACATCTACAGGTCTTAACCACAAGCTTACCTTTTGGAGAAAAGAGGGGAACCCTTTTTTACTTCAACCTACTTTCTATATAAATAGGTGAAGCTGAAGTGGTTAGATCTGAGAGTGTGAAGCTATTCAATACTTCACTGATTAAGTTCACATTTCTTATTACACATCAATACTCGCATAATCTTTCGATTTACAATGAGTCAATGGAAAGATCTTATAGTTAGAAATCTATTACAATAATTTAAAGTTGTAATTATAAATTTATTTAAATGCACATTGATTATGTAAGTAATATTTACTAAGGCTGTAACCTGTAGAGGTCCCTACTCTCACATTTTTACATGCATATTTTTGAGGTTACAGCCCTAGTCAATATTACTTTTGTAATCAACGTGTGTTCAAATAAATTTATAATTACAACTTTAAATTATTGTAATAGATTTCTAACTATAAGATCTTTTCATTGACTCATTGTAAATCGAAAGATTATGCGAGTATTGATGTGTAATAAGAAATGTGGACTTAATCAGTAAAGTATTGAATAGCTTCACACTCTCAGATCTAACTGTTTCAGCTTCACCTATTTATATAGAAAGTAGGTTGAAGTAAAGAAGAGTTCCTCTCTTTTCTTTCAAATGTAAGCTTGTGGTTAAGACCTGTAGTGGTTTCTACTATCACACTTTTACACACATATTCTTGAGGTTACAGCCTTAGTAAATATTATTTACTTTTTTTGTAAGTTTTGTGCATTGTTCAGTAAAATAATTATTTGTTCATTATGTCATAATACTGTCAAACATTGAACAGCTATAAAACCAATAAAATATCAGATGCCCTCTATCACATGATGTCAATTTGCTCAATGTTATTTTAGTAGCATACTTTTTTCTTTTATCAGAGTTATACCACCTACTGTAAGATTTAATAATTGGCAGATACAGATGAATTTTATTAATCCAGTGCTGTCCTATCCAATATCCCTAAACTAGTTTCAAGCTTATGGTTTTTTATCAGTGAGGAGCTTTTGATTAGACCCTAAAAGTCTAGATAGTCAAGCACAATTCAAAGCTTTTCACTGGTAATCTTCTGGTATTGGATAGAGTAGCATTGGTTACAAAGTTATTATGCACTATCATCTGCACCTGTCAATTACTAAAGCTTCCAGTATGAGGCATAGCTCATCAAAACATCACATGATCACCATCTCTTATGCTTACATTGTTATTGGCAGAAGCAAACTCTCTCTGCACTGGTTCTACCCAGTGCAAGTCTTAGAAATCAATGGATGCAGAAAGATTTGTGAATAAAAATTATCCTTAGATTAGTTTCTAGTTTGTGGCTTTCATTAGTAAGGAGCTTTGGATATGAGAGCATTTCACCTAGGTCTACGGATATAATGCAATCCTCCAGCAGCAACCTTTTATTTATTTAGTTAAGTATAAAGTTAATAGATCAAGATGGAAACACATTGAAAACATTAATGTGTTTTCATCTTGAGATCTTAACTTTATAGTTAGCTAAATAGATAAAAAGTGGTAGCTGGAGGATTGCATTAGATCCTTAGACCTAAGTGAAGTACTCTCAGATCCGTAGTTCCTCACTGATGAAAGCCACAAACTAGAAACTAGTCTGAAGATAATGGATGAGTAGGAACTAGAAGGAGATTTTACCCACACATTTTTTTGCATCCATTGATTACTAAGACTTGCACTGGATGTCACTACTGTATGGAGAATTTTCTACTGCTAATAAAAAGTATAGCTGTAGTGAAAAAAATGATTATTATTGAACAGTTATATTGTTATAAGACTTATTAAAAAAATTGGTAACTAAATGTTAACATGGTAAGCTAAATTTCTAATATTGTTATTCCATCTTTGTCCTTTGTAAAATCCATCATTTTATTATACCTTGCATGCTTAAATCTTGTTTTATCTCACACATATATTTATAAGCAAACACACACATATATAAACATGTTTTCCTGAAGGTTTGTGATTATGGTATTTTAGTTGTATTTTTATATTGGGCTATTCCCATAATCTAGTTTTGAGTATGAAATGTCTAGAACAATTCAACATTATTCAAATTTTCAAAGTACATTCATTTATTAGTAATAGGACTCAGGTAAGTATATGCACAATGTTTTGAGAGGTATCATTGTCCTCTCTTTTTCAGAAGTTTCTGACCTGACGAGTGACACTACTAGAATGGAATTGAACCTGAACCCTTAGATTTTTGAATATTGAAATTTAAGGTAGGAGTGTTCAATTGGTTAGAACATTATCTTAAAATTCAATATTCAAGAATCTAAGGGTCCAGGTTCGACTCCCACGCTAGCACTCACTGATCAAGCCAGCAACACCTGAATAAGAGAGGAGAACAATACTTCTCAAACGTTAGGCAAATATTAACTTCTGTGCTATTACGAAAATTTAAATAAAGTTAAAATTTTCTAAAGACATTTAATTCTCAATACTAGATGATGGAAAGAGTCCATTATATAAATACAATATATATATTCGTGTATAAATATTAATATTTCCATCGTTAATAATAAAAATAACGATAAATTATTTATATTATTACCTCCTATTGATTATTATTATTTAAAACAAATTTTTGATAAATTTTAATGTATATTAGTTAATTTTCATAAATTTTTTTTTTTTTTTTTATAAATGAAATAATGCAACTGGACAATATTTTAAAATATAAGGCGAGGGATATTTTTATTAATTACACTTATACTGTAATAATAAATGTTACATTTAACTAAATATTTTGATCAATTTAGATATTTATAACAATTGATTTATAAATTGCTTATTCTTTGTTAATTCATATAATAACATTAAAACAAACACGACATTATAATTTGTAAAATGTCTATACAGATGGCGCCGTACTGTGATGTTTTTATGAGAGGCAGAAGATTAAGAACAGAAAATCTGTTTCTTTTTCAATTAAGTTTTAAAAAAATAAACAAAACGAAACTTACAACTTATATATGTAAACAAAGATTAAATAAATATTAAAATAAATTAATATATCTTATACCATTAACAAGAACAACAAACGATATTGATTCTATGATAAAAACCATATCCGGGCATCTTTCTTGCTTGTACATGTAGATTGTTATAAAAATAAGAGCCTTAAATTAATAACGTTAACTAATAAAATAATTGGGTAGATTATCATCTGACATTTTTACTCACCTTGTAATTGGAGATCTATTACTGAGACTGGGCCTTGAACGTTGTGATGAAGAACGACGGGAAGTATTCCTTGATTGATTGCTCGCATTGGAATCATTAGGCCTATTCAGGGGTTGCTCGTTGTCCTTTTCTTCTTCTCCAAAAAATATTTCTGTGTAACCCGCTATAGCTGCTAAACCATAGAGAGTATAAACAATTATTAGTAAAAGGGTGGTCTGGTAATTAACCATGTGAATGATATAGTAGTTAGAAACGCCAACTACAATCATAAGAACGGTAAAAGAGAAGAATTTCTTGCATCTCTCCATAGCAAACCATTTTTGACGTGTATTTGGGGAGGCCATACGGAGATTGCGCTCTCTATCATATCAGCACGAGAGCAATGTTTTCAAAAAAATTGTATCATGTATTATAATAAAATCGATACCTGCGATATATAGACTTTTCTAAAAGTAAGAATAGGAAAATTATTATTATTATATTTCGTTATTGCAGTAATATAAACTATTTATTTATTTAAAAAAAGGGGAGAAAGGAAAAAGAGAAAAATATAAAAAATAAGGGGGAAAAAAGGGGAGGGGAATGTTGTCAAATAATATTTTAAACAATTTTAATAAAATCCCATTGTAATGTGCTTAATATATTTTAAAATATAAATTTATTTATAAATTTATGCTTATATATATATATGTACATGAAGTCTGTATGCATATATACTATCTAAGTAAAAATTTTAATAAAAATATATTAAAAGTATAATCAGTTATATACATTTAAACGTACACACACATTCAACACCCGTAAACACATACCATATATATACAATAACAAGTAAATACGGACAAACAATAAGATATGAACAATGTCGAGATAGATTGCTATTGTTTGATGCTTCTCTAACATACTTTACTATGTTTTCTTTATTTAAGAGCTACATCATAAATTTCAATGTCCTATATATATAACACGAATGCTTGTTAGCTATTTAAAAATAAACATATCTATTAAAAATATTTATTATCTGTCTGTTTTTTATTGAAGATTGTCTTTTTTAAAAAAAATCCAATTTTAATTTCTATACTTTGAGTTATAGAAGTTTCTATGGAAGTAAATGCGCCAAACTTTATAACTTTAGCGAAATAAATATAAGACTGCAATGATTATGTAAACAATGGCAAAAAAAAAAGGAGTGATATAAGTTATTTTTAAAAATCAACTCAATTCATTAACATAAAAAAGTTTATTCTGTTTGTGAAACATATATAGATATTTTAAAAAAAATCCCCAGAAACAGAGATCAAGTTGTCTAGAATCATATCTGGAAAAACAAAGAAGAAGGATTGGGGATCCTTTGGTCCTGGAGCCAAATCCAGCCCTCTAAAGCTTTCAATATGGCCTATATATTTTCAAGAATGCATATAAAATGGCTCTGTATAAAATTTATATCTAAACACGTGTGTGGTTCCAATATTGAATTAAAAGTTAAGTAAAATAAAATATTTATTTTCTCAATTACATCCAACCTTTCTTTATAATAATTCTACATTATTCTATTAAAGGTGAAACATTCAAATAAATTATCTATATTGTGTGGTCTATCTCAGGGGTGGCCAACTTTTATCCTCATAAGATCGACTTTTTATTTTAAAAGTGTGTTGCGATCGACTTGTTGTCATAGGCGATCGACTTGCTGCGGTAGGCGTGACCTAAGTGGAGGAAGGTGTGAAATACATACTATTTTTATATATCTACCTAGTAAAAAATAATTATTTAACGGGTCAAAAAAAAACCTCATGTCTGGGAGAATTAAAGCAACAATATTTATTAATTCATTTTAATAATATTTATTAATAATATTTATTAAACAATATTTATTAATTCAAATTAACCATATTAAATCAAGATTAAAAATATTATTTTCAATAATGATACTGCTTAGTGGACTTCACCTATCTAGAATTGAAAAAAAATTAGAACAAAAACAAAAATAACAAAATAACTTTAAAATCTTGACTTAATTTGTTTCACTTGTTATCCGATAGATCTTGCCGATTTGGCCACGCGATAGATCAAAAATGGCTTTGCGATCGACCGGTCACGATCGACTTGTTGGACACCCCTGGTCTATCTGACTACAGTTTAATCTATGAGACTGAGGACATTTTGTTTGTTTTTATAATGATTTTCACAGACTAACTGTACATTCGCCAAAATATAATTAGAACTTTACTTTGTTTTATTATTATTATTTTGCTTTTAATTTTAATTATTATTGTTACAATGGCTTCACTCAGTAAGGTAAGTTGACACAGAAATTGCATATTTCAATAAAAATAGATCAAAACCTATTTTTTTTACACAAAGAAATAGTAAATCAATGTGCCTAACATGTTTGGAAAGGATTTCATTTAATAAAGAATTCTACATATTAAAACATTCTGATCATAACTAAATTGTTGGGAAGTAAGAAGTATTAAAATAGAAAACACGAAAAGGAGCTTCATCAATAGGCTGACATGTCTCATCAAAAATCCAAACAAGTCAGAAATTTTTTGAAGGCAAATTACATTATTAAAAAAAAAAACCCCCCAGCAAATTATAAGCTCTAGTCAAAATATTTTTTGCTACAGAAAAAAATTGAGCAGGATGATGATGAGAATTAAAATTAAGATATCTGTTTGTAAACAATATTTATCTAAATCGCATGTTGTTAAAATTGATAATAAATTGAAAGTATGCCAGCCTTTCACATGTGCAATTATAACTGAGACAGCCAATCAGATTTTGTTTATTAGATAGCTGTTTAAAATCTGATTGGCTGTCTCAGTTATAATTGCACATGTGAAAGTTTTGATATCTGTTTGTAGGGGTCAGTAAACTGATATTGATAATGTTTCGTCACATTTTCTTGTAATTAAAACATCTAGAAAAGAAAGCGACATGTTATTTTCCATTTCCATAGTAAATTTAATATTTGGATGCCAATTATTTATAAAAACAAGAAAAGAATTTAAGCATCAATGCCATGAGGCCATACAACAAATGTATTATCCACATATCTAAGCCAGATAGAAGGTTTTTTAGTAGCTACACATAATACTTGACTTTCAAAATTATCCATGAAAAGATCAGCAATTACAGGTGACAGTGGAGATTCCGTAGAAAGTCCTTTAATTTGTTTAAACTTTTAAGAATTATAAACAAAAATGTATAGCTAGATATATATGCTAGTTATAACTATAAATTATTATATCAAAAGTACTGGAATCATATTAGCACTGTCGATTGTGGTCAGTTTTAAAGACCATCTGAAATCATGAATGTACTGGCTATTAATAAACTAATTGTTATCATTGCAAAATGATAAAAGTTGTGATCTTTAAAGCTGACCTTCATTACTGTATTAACAACTAAACATTAAAGAGAATTACATAACAACACACACACATCTCTCATATATTATTGCACCCATAGCTGGCTTACAATAGCAATCTACTACGCTGAACACATGTGTATAGAAGACTAGATTCACATAAAACTTTAATTTATGGCGTAATTAATTAATTTCACTAGAATAAGGTAAAATAATGATTATTAAATTTGTTAACTAATTAGAAGTATAATAATAATTCAATTATATTCAATTTTATTGTATGAACTAAACATTAAATATATTACAATTATCTAAAAATTCCAAACCAGAAAAATCGTATGTGAGGAACTTACATGACAAATTTACTAAACTAAAAATAAAACCAAACCAAAAAAACAAAGTCACAAGTAGTGAAAGATAAGAAATACAATTTAAAAAATAATTATAAAAATATAAATATAAATAGATCATTGCACAACCATTGCTATAAATACTTTTTAAAAGATATATAAAAAACATTATTCAAATCATTTGAATACTCATATATAAATGCATTAAATAATTTACACCCAGAAAGGACATATTGTCTTCTGCTAGTTTCCTTAAGAAGCTTAGTAAAACTAATTGAAATCTATTGGAAAGATGAGTATTGATAATAGAAAGTCTAGGGTACTGAAAAAGTTTATGATAAAAAATGTCAAAAATTATTCTATATTGATACAAATAAATCACATCAAAAATACCATAGCAAATATATCACAAACAGAAGAAAATCAACATCTATGAAAGTAATGTACAAAATAAAATTTTGTAAAAAATACAAAGAAGGTAGAATATATAGAGAACCATAACCTCAAATAGAAATATTGTAGGATAAAATGCTCTGATAACAAGCAATATAAATAAAAAGAATAGCCCATTTTGAAAGAAATTTAGCTAAATGAAAAAAAAAACATTTAAGTGAAATTATGTAAACATAGATAAAGATATGTAATATGATGTGTCCAGGACAATCTGTCTTTATTATTGTATATATATATATATATATATATATATATAAAATACATATTGAACCCGCAAAATATGTATTTTATATATTTAACCCGTAAATTTCGTTTCAATATATATATATATATATATATATATATATATATATATATATATATATATATATATATATATATTACCAAAGGAATATTCTTACATGTACATACATTATTGAAATGCAAAATATATTTACAACAAATTTTAATATTAAGAGAGAAACAAACATGCTTATAAGGAAAAATAATACCTTTTGTTTTATTCAAATTTACCAATAAAGAATTATACGTCAGCCATTTTTTGATTAAATCCAAATTTTCATTTGCTTTTTTTTTGAGACAGCTATAAGAAGAAGCATTACAAGATAAAGCAACATCAGCAGCAAAAACACACATCTTAGATTCTAGCTTCAATGAA
The DNA here is from genome assembly GCA_028023455.1 of Epiperipatus broadwayi. Taxonomy (NCBI): domain Eukaryota; kingdom Metazoa; phylum Onychophora; class Udeonychophora; order Euonychophora; family Peripatidae; genus Epiperipatus; species Epiperipatus broadwayi. Next base: position 4,064,420 of record JAQFVV010000040.1, read on the forward strand.
AATATATCACTGATATAATTGTAAAATAATAGAGGACCAAGGACTGAACCTGTGAGATTCCACTATTAATTTTGATCACAATACTAATACAACCATAAATATTAGTTTGGTATTTTCTATCTTTTAAATAACACTCCAACCAAAGACCAAGAGAATCACAAAAATCTTGCAAATAATGTTTAATTAAAATATTATGATTAACAGAGTCAAATGCTTTAGATAAATCAAAATAAATAGCAAGTGTTTTAAGTTCATGACCTAGTGATGATGTTAAATAATGAACATTATTTTTAAAGCATCTAATGCAATTCTACAAATAAAACCAGATTGATTGTCAGAAGAAATTTTACTTTTGAACAGAAATAAGAACATTTTATTCTTAACTACTATTTCCAATAATTTAGAAATTACAGAAATAATAGCAATAGGCCTATAATTATTTATAAGAATGGAATCACCATTGTTATAAATAGGAGTAATCACATTAAATTTCAAACATTTAGGAAATGATCCAGAACACAAAGATAAATCAAATAAATAAATCAGAATAGCAATAAATACTATCTTATTATCTTTAAGAATCTTAATATAAACTTCATTAACAATTCTTTAATATGTTAAGCAATTATTTTTATTTATTTATAACAGTTTTGACTGTGCTAGCAGTTTTTAGGTGTTAGACCTTCTAATCCAGAAGAACAGACATTTTTAAAACTATCATTTAATACAGATAACTGAGGTTCAGAAACATCTGAACATAAAAAAAATTCAACATCATCATCATCATAATGATGGTGATGATGAAAATGAAGTTAAGAGTTTGAAAAGTATTTCAATAATACAGACAGATTATTACTGATTTTGCCTTACAAATATCAGATATTACTTTAATAAACTTCATGAAAAACAAAGCAATAAATGTTTAACATTGAATAAATTGTACTTTATAGAGATACTTAAATTGTAAATGGTAATAAATATTTCCTTATATATGTGCAAATACATGCATGATAATAATACAAAATATTCTGGTTATTTATTATCCACCTTTAATTTTATAAGTGAAATACATTAATAATATATACTGATATTACACATTTATATACAATCAAACATGCCCCTATAAAATATTTTAATTTTTGGTTTTAAAATAAATTTATTAAACATAATAACATAGTAATATACAGTTAAACTTTATAAAAAATTACATAGCATTCAGAATGAAACTTGAAAAAGTCAATGCAGAGAAAATGGCATCTTAATAAGACTAAGAGGAAAATAAATTTCACCCAAGAATCATCATGTAGACTCACAGGCGAAAACAGAGAGTCTCACTGCTTGACTTGGTCAAAAAGCTTAATAAAGACAGTTAGAGCCGAGTCCTGAGAATGACCAAAGATGAGCCTGCAACGCATCAACCATAAAGAAAATGTTATAAAGATAGATAATCTTATTGCTACAAAAGATCCCTTCTTGATAGTATTAGAAACAGAAAGAGCATCCCTAAAATCCAGAGAGACATTCGCAACAATAAATAAATAGCAAATAATCTTAAAGATAATAAGTACACATATACAAAAATAATATTTCATATTAATTCTTTTTTTAAACCTATAAACTGGATTATTTATATAATCTAATAACAGAAAATGTAAATATATTGACTCAATACAAAATCTCGGCTTTCATTATATTTTTAACCCGAAAACAAGTCTTTTATCAATGACTTAATAAAATTTAAAATATATATCTATAGTTCTTTTCCCTTGGTATGTTTTAAACTTGTTCCAGACCTTCAGTAATTTTTCATTTTCATGACATATACTTTTTTTCATTAGTTAACTAATTATACAATTCATTCAAAGATTGTTTTTTTTTTTTAAACGAAGTATTGTAATACAGGTGAAATTTTTTTCTTTTGATATAACAAACAGATATAAATTTTCATTTATACCAGTTTAGTGTCTGAAATAAAATCAATATTAATACATATTTTATTAATACATATTTTGCTCATTAAAATAATTTTTTGTATGCTTTATTTATATGTAAACATTTCAATAAAAGCATAAAAACATTTACATAATAATCTTTTATCTATCTATGATGAGTCAAAGTCAAATCCCATTAAAAGCTCTCACAGTTAGACCGCCCTATCCTGCAGATTGACTGGATGGCCTGTTCTGACTAAAAGGTAGTCATAATATTGCTGGTGGTTTTCAATCCGACTGGGGCTTCTATATTATCTAAACTTCAGTTATAATAAAATTTTAAATATATAAAAATTCTATGGAATAGCAGAAAAAATAAAGAAATAAATATTCTTTTGGTAAATATGGTGCAGAAGTAAAACTGAGAATTTTAGAAATGCCATTCAAAGTTAATGCAGAAAAAAAAAACCAGTTATACTTCACTATTTAAATGTTTTTTGTAGTCTCAATAATTAAATTTTGAAGTTGAACAAACATTTTTTCATGTACTTAAAATATTTCCAAAATGTCTTAATTAATAATTCTGAAACAATAGAAATTTATCCAAAACTCCACTAATTAGTCAAGCGTTGTTAGCCGAGAGCATCGCAGCCGCCTTGCAAGCAAGTAGTTGGTTGCAGACGGTTGTGGTTTTGCCTCCCGGCCGATGCTATGGCATATGGAAAAAAAAAACTCCACTAATTAATCATTTTCTTATTCCTTTAAATTTATTAGTTACACTATTTAAGGTAGTTAAGAATTTAAAAATGGTAAGATTCTTATTAAATTTAAAAATAAAAAAAGCATTATAAAATAATGGTGTTCATAATTAAAATATAACTCATGATTTTTACATCTTCCTTTGTAGTATATTATTATGATAATGTTTTCTTGTATTGACTACAAATAATTAATACTCACGTTTAATTAATCTGTGTTCATGATCGAAACCTTTTTTAACTTTCAGTATTATTATCAATCCACCATGCATGCATGAATCTTCAAATTCTTTTATAACTCTTTGTATCAAAGTTTTATGATCACATAAACGTATTAATATTTCTTGCTTTTCTATTTGATCTTGTATTTTATTTTATTGTTAAATTGATTCAATTTTTCCAAAATATATTTGAGCTAATCTAAAACGTTCTTATATCCTTGGCATTGCTTTTTTACATTTATATTCATTTTTCTTTTAAATAAAGGCAACTTTTCTTGCTAATGAAATGGTTATTTTAATCAATTGGATCTCCAATTTAATATTAATGTTTATATATTATTGCAATGGGATAATAATTGATCTTCTACTTCATTACATCTCTACTGGTTTGGTCAGAATTTGTCACTAGACAAAATAAATTGTTCTACAGGTTTTAGACAACCATTTATTATTGACATGAAAATAAAATAAAAATAATGAAGAAATGTCCTCATGGTTTAAATATTATTTATAATAGTGCAAATTATGTACCAATCAATAATAACTCTGTTATAACCTGCATAAAATTATCTAGCTTAGTCTTTAGTTACACTATGCAATAACAATGTTTCCAATAAATAATTATTTGATTGTCCACTACAATGAATTAAAATACCGGTGACAATTTCTATTAAAACCTAATTTATTTAGATAGCATTTAAAATAAAAGGAAATAAACAAGATCATGACTTCAGAAATTACCAAATCTATTTATTATCCCAAAATAAAATACAATAAGCAGTGAAATCATATATCATTGTCGTAAACAATGATATATGCCTAAGATATCTATTTAATTTGTAATTGAATAAAACCAAAATCAAATCAATAGACAACTAAATTCTAATATATCTTACTAATCAAATATTGCATACAGTAATGTAAATTTATGATAAAATTTAATAATATTCTCTAACTAAATAAACTAGTTTATAAATGGTTATAATAACTTTTAGAGAATGTTCTATAAACCTACAATATCTACAATGCTTAAATAAAATAAACCATTAATTGGTTTTATATAAAGTTCAACAAAATCTTCAACAACATTAACTTATCTCTGATATAATTTACACCAATCTGTTATTATTACTTAAGTCATATGTCAAAATGAAATACTCAACAGGAACACATTATCAATAAATCTATTAGATAATCTTGCATTTTTAATATCCATTCATATCATTATATCAAACATCCAGTAGGTTTCTATTGGATATTTACTGAATCATAATCAACTAATTCTATCCATCTATTTAAATTTCCTGTAAATCAATTATTAAAATGGATTTTATGACAATTAAACCATATAAAACAACTACTGGCATTTATTTAAGTCAGAGCTAGGTATTAAATTTTAATAGTTAATTAAGTTTATGATCCACCTCCTCAAAGAAGTTTAAAGATAATTAAAGATAATTAAGGCAGATCATTCTGACTGACAGAAAAAAAATCTATCAAGATCTTTATAACCGGATACGATAAGCACAATCGAGATTAATCCAGATAAAGCAAACAAATATTTCAATATAATGACCATATATAGTTTATCTCTAAGGAGATTTAATCAATACTCCTATTATATATATATACTGTATTTCACTTAATAATATTGATTTAATTTTAGACTGTAATTTAATTACTATAAATTATTTTGCACAAAAAAATAATTAGAAAGGTTTATTCGATTTCAATTAAATTTAAATTTATTAATTTATAATAAGTAATTAATAATGTAATATATAATACAATAAAACATTGTATGAAATTGACTAAAATTGTAGCTAGTTAAGAAGTACTATTTCTCTTTAATATATAATAAATTAGATTGTCTATTACTGTATAAAACTAATAATGAATAATATATATATATATATATATATATATGATTCTCAGAATATGTTGTATAATAATGAACTATATAAACTGTTGAAGAAATTTCAAGATATCTTCCCTAAAAATTAATATTCAAAGATATTGAGTCCAGAATTAATTTATCATTGGATACGAATTTAAAAGTAAAAACAAACAAACATACATAAATCTCTCCACACTTTTATTGTGTAGATGATAGCTTATCAATCAACACCTAAATATACACATTGTTTATTTATAAATAAATTTTATATTTTAAAATAAAGATAAACAAAACATAAGTTTTCTTTTAAAATAACAAAAATTATATATAACACATAATCTACATTGAAAGTTTTATTTTTCCTTTTTACCTACTACATTCCATTACAGCTCCTAGTTTCCTTGTTTATTATATAATTTTCAAAGAAATAATCTTTCTTAAGGAAGAGAAGAGACAAGCATAAATAATAATACTTGATGATTTGAATTGAATTACTTTTTTTTCTTTAAATTTTGATTTTTTTTTTCAAGGGTATAAATACTTCCAATCTTTTAAAAATAATGGTTATTTGGTTGATACAAAATCTGCACCCACTTTTGTTTGTAATGATATATGAAGAGATGTTCTTTCATTGGCAAAATTATTTGCAATCAAGATGAATAATAAATGCTAGCATTTTTTTCAAATCAATAAGATGAAATTTCAATTACTTAATATCACATAGAAATTAGATCAATCGATCTTGTAATATTCCTTAATCAAAAATATGATGATGTTTGTAATCATCTTTAATATATAGATGAAATCCCAAATTTTAATAATGAAATATTTTATACTTTCTCTGGAATAAAATGAATTTTTATGGTTTTTTCTTTCTTTTTTTATAATACATTCTACCATTTCCCTTGAAATTCCATCAACAAACTGCCCTCAATTAAATAGGCAGACTGTTTAAATTTTTAATTTTTCCATTATTTTAGGAATTAATCTCTTAAAATAAAATAAACAGTTTCTAAAGATAAATGTAGAAGGGTATGTTCTAGATAATAACAAAAGATAAAAAGACTTGAGTTAAAATGGTACAGATATATTTATAATCTATTTTTGCTGATGTCAACACTACTAGGGTAACTCTTCAATTGAACTCAATGGTCACACTTTGGTGTAAGAAAATTGTTTTTTACAGCAAATAAAAATGAAGGCTTTTAGAAAACATTTGACACAATAAATAAATCCTGTTTTACAATTTCAATATTATTTTTTTCATGTCAAATAAAAACAAATAATTCACACACACACATATATATATATACTAATAAATAAACAAACAAATATGAAATATTTAATTTTATAATAAATAAGTTAATATGGTTAATGTAGTAATAAAAGTTGAAACATGTAATAATAATAATTTTATCCAAGTAATCTATTTTATGATTCACTTATTTTTTAAAAAAATTGACTACATACAACAATAATATCAAAAATAAATAAGAATATTATTTTAATATTTTGGTTGCTATAGTTACTTAGTTAACCTTTATAATTCCACATCTCCATTATCCATAAATCGAATCAAAAGAAAAAAAAATAAGATGAATATATATTTCTTTTTTTTTATACTGTAATATCCAACTGACATTTGAGTAAGTACATATATATATATATATATATATATATATATATATATATATATATATATATATATATATATATATATATATATATAAATAATGGTATGAATGTAAGGTATTCATAGATTGAAAAGAAAATATCATCATCACAAAATGAATAAAATGAATATGAACACAGTCAGTATTCAAAGTTGAAAATAAATAAACACTTATAAACATAACAATATATATTTAATTAGAGAGATTTGAATACAGGATTTCAGTCTATTCATTCTACATTCCATCTCAAGTAACTGATGCAGATAACTACACACATGTAAAAAAGATACACAATCCCCAATATATATATATATATTATAACGTTTTCCATATTTCTAGGCCTCTACACGCTAATATAAATTGCGTGCGAGTTGATCAAGCTATGTCAAAAAAGAAGAAAGTTGTATTTCTATCCTAAAAACACAGCTATATTTTCTGATCAACTCGGCCTAGTAATTGTTGAGAATTATGCTATCGACGAGATCAGCTTTTAATTTATTTGATAGGCACGAGTTCTGCAAGAACCCACTGAACCATCACATAGCATCTGGCAAACAAAAAAGAAAAATGTTTTTAAACTAATTGGTATTGCATCATACCGTAACGAGAATTATTTTCTTCTTTTTGATTATTATTCCTGGGCTTGTTTAAACATATTGGCAAGGTAAATTCCATTTTAAATCTTATTAAACTAATAATAAATTTAATACTAAAAAAATAATAACTATTATTAATAACCCACAATGAAAAGGTTGATAAAAGTAAAATCTCTTTTATTCTAACAAACTAAAAATATTTATAAGTTAAATTATGAATTAACTAAACAGGAAAGTACACACACACTAATCCAGATAATGAATTGATTAACAAAAACAATTAGATTAAGCAATTTAATAATGGTCCAAGATCTTGTATAAAATTCTTTATTAGAAAGTCTCTTGAATATGAAAAGAAAAGTCTATATCAGGATGGTAGTCTAAGCTTAGATAAATAATTGTTTGCAAACTTTTAAGTCACTATCAGGAAAATTTATTCTTAACTTACCAGTAAGTTGATGTAGGTTTATGGGTTCCCAGATCATGAGAATTTCCATTGGTCTCTCCTGCCAGCATCTTCCATTATTGTTCCATTCTATAGCTGGAGAAAAGGCACGGTTGTAGTGACCCTTTTATTGCAAAAAGCAGTCTTTACAAGTCCCATTTCCATGTTTGCATGACAGCTTGGTACAGCAAGGGGCATACCTGTGTAGAAATATATTTTTTGCCACAGGTTATGCTCACGGAAACCTCCAACTTTCAGAGATGTAACTAGAAGTTAAAGAGAAGACCCAGATTGAAGTTGTCCTCTCCTTTTTATATCGCAATCCAGTTTATGAAACTTCTGCACACTCTTTTGTCTTTTTATCAGCATATAAGATAATAATCTTGTACACTCTCTCTTAAATTTAAATTACAAAGTCTTAATTTTTTTTAGCATTATTCTTCCATCTTTAATTAGCTAAAATATTTTTCTTTTAGCTTATACTTTTGGAATTCTTTTAATTTATCTGGATTAGTAATCTGCATGTTATTTACTCTTTCCAATTTTTATTTCCAATTAGATAAAAAAAAATAAGAATGACAATTTTAACTTTCATTGCACGTTTTAACAAAAAATTATACTAATCAAAAAAAAATCTAAATTTACTTTTTTAGCTTTTACCAAATGCCAATATATTTGCAACGTATATAAATAAACGTTACAATATATATATATATATATATTGTGCAGAACCTGCACTCATTCGTTGGGCCAGATCATAATCTCCTATATAAATATGAAACCAGAGCTCAGTCTATATTAAGGTAGCAGACTTCAATCTTCTCACCCTTCTAACTATTAAACTATTCATTTTATTGAGAAACTGATGATGGAATCCTCAAAACCCTTATTGGATTTAATATTATAGTCATACCCATTATTGGTTTTTCAATGAAATGAATGGCTGAATAGTTAGAAGGGTGAAAAGATTGAAACTTGTCAATTAAAGTTTGAAAAATTGCTATCTTAATATAAACTGAGCACAGATTTTATATAAGTGTGAGATATATTGATTTGGCTCCACTGATGTGTGCTAGTTCTGGACAAAATACCTATATTGGGAATCACATATGTTTTTCATATGTATGTAGTTATGTGTATTGGTTACTTGAGATAAAGTGGAATATGACTAGATTGAAAAATTTCTGAGTTCAAATTCTTCTAATTACTTATACAAGAAGCATTCAGTGTAAGCAAATTACACCCTGCCTTGGAAAAATGCATATTATATACATGCACATAATTAAACATTAAGAGAATAAACATTCATCTTTTGTGATTATTCTCTAGTCAATGCCAAATATTTGAAATATCAACAAATTAAAAAATCCTTCTTTTTTCTTTTCAAAAAAAAAGTGATTGTACATTTGCTGTGTTATAATATATGATATTTGAAAGAGTATAAAATTAATAATCTGCATGTACATATTTAAGTGCTAAAGTTACAATAATACAATAAAAATGGTGAGATATATCATAAGATATGATGATCATCATTGCTGTTTTTGGCCACTGGATACTTTGAGCATATTGGTCATCAATAAAATAATAATTATCCAAATTATTCTACAAAGAATAATCTGAATATCCAAACACAAACACATGTTGCAACATACACATGGTAGACACAATTATTATTCAAAACTATCTTGGGATGCAAGGACTCTAAGGATTGTGACTATAAACAAGAGAAAATGCAAATATATAATACTTAAATCGATTTTAGAGTTAAGCAACTTTATTGGAATAACTTCAAATAATGATAGATAATTTTATTAGTTAGACATAATAACAATAATGATGAAACTAAAGGACTAGGTAACACTCTATATACGAATAAATCATTTTGATACTGAGTCATAGATTGAAAAATAATAAATGAAACAGATCGCATTATCTATATTTTCTAGATATGCAACTGGTAACAAATATTAAATAATCATATATATATATATATATATATATATATATATATATATATATATTGTGCCAATGCCAAATTGGCACATGTATATAAAATAATTTTGTATAATAAGAATTTGAAAGTTACAATTAATTACTTTAAAGAGGGGAGAGGGAGTTTTCCTATAAAAAAAAAAAGAACAAACTAAGAGTTTATAAAAGAAAGAGTGTTATTATTATAAATTAAAAGTTAAAAATCTCTTTTTATTCCAGTTTAGTAGAATAAATGTGTATATATGTGCAATGGTAAATAGAAATAAATGTTAGCTCATTAATAAGATAAATGTGTGTTAGAATAATATTAAAAAAATAAATAAATATTAAAATGAAATGTATTTAAAAACACAGTGGTGGACTACTAATTAAAGATATGAAAACAACGCGTTTTAAAATAGCTATGACAAATTAAACAATTGACAAAAACACGTAGTCATAGGATTAATTACTAATGGAATTTCGACAACACCTATTGCACCTTTTGCCGGAGGATATGAAACGAAAACAATTCACAGATATAAATAGCTAGATTTTATCGGACATTCAGTTTAAGTTTGCAGTTTCAGTCTAGTTTTGCAGTGTCAGTTTATAGAAATGCAGTGCTGAAAAGCTTTTGGAAATATACGCTTGTTCTCCAGCCTTTTTGAGTCCAACAAGATCATCACAACCTGCCTGTGAAATAATGTCAGCATAACAACTCTGAAACCCGCCGTCAAAAGGTGCAACTGTCTCCAAGAAGAAACCAATGGATTACCATAAAATCTAACTGGTTAGATATAATCCATCAGAAGCAGCAGAAGTAGCCAACAACAAGAAAAAAAATCCTAGGTATATGTTTTATTATTATCATTTACACGTAGTAGTCACCACTGTAATCCATAAATATTCAAGATTCAAATTATATGAACTCTATCATACATAAAATGAACTATTGATATGTGTGCGTGAGTTTCAAATGCTATAAATGCTTTATTATTATGTTTGTGAATGTGAGATAATTTAAAATATCAAAGATTATTTTTGCTTTTTTCATAAAATATACTATCATGTGTTAATTTAAAAATGTGCGTGTGTTAAAATTGGATTTATAAAATGTTTATAATGCGTTTATGTTAGTTAGTAAATTATCTTTAAACTTAAGTAATGTTGATTAAAATAAATTGTCTTTAAATTTAAACTTTATCTGTCAGTCAATTCTTTTTATCAATCTCTTCTTACCAATATTTTATTACTGATTAAAATTAGACTGGGCTAGTTAAGGGAATTGTTTTGAGTGCTGGATTATGAGCCTACTGCCCGAATATGTTAGTCTTCAGACTATGTGGCACCCCAGGGTTTACCCTGAAACAAATAAAGTATTTGGATAGTAGGGGTTTGAATCTAGCAGCCGAGATGGGCCATTGTTGATAGTTAAAGCTATTAATAAGATCTCCCATTTTTCTCGAACGTGCCAGTTCGTTCACGTAACCTGTATAATATTATAAATATATTATCAAGGAGTTTGAAACTGGCCAAAACTTATATATATGTATAAGTAGGTGGTTTCAGTGGTTCGACCCGGTACATAAATGGCACCCAACATGGGCTATGATTGCAATAGCTTGTAGCTATTTACAAGGGGGGTCTCAATCTTGGTGGGACTCTTTATATAAAAAACCCGTCACTTTTGCTGAATATAAAATTGCTATTTTAGCTAGTTATTGGAGCGAAGATTATCAGGAAAATCTTCATCACCAGATCTCACTAGATAAATGGCGACCTGGAGAACCGTTTGTTTCTTTTTTTAGAAGGCAAGTGGCAAAATTACGCTCTTTAACAGCAGACCCACTATCTGAACAACAAATTGTCAGGATAGTCCACCATAGTTTTCCTCATAATGTCAAGCAAATGCTCACAGGAACTGAAAGGAAAACAGTGGAACAAATGGCAGAATTGTTGAGTGCTTTCGACAGAGCTAGACCAACTTTTGACATGAGAGATAGGGGATTCAAACCCCAACTTAGAGAGCCGGCTGTAAACGCCATAAGATATAGACATAGGTCGAATTCGGGGAGTCCCCGGAGGAGACATTATTCTAATAGTCCCAAGAGAACAAAAATCTTTCGAAGAACCGACAGCGATCCTAACATCTCTCATACTAGATTTAAGGAAAGGCCCAGGGGTGATTCTCAATCCTCTAGCATGAGTGGCTATATGCAGTAAAAAAAATATAATAAAGAACTACCAGACAAAAATTAAAAATATTAATCTGATGGATTTGCCGGCTTGACCTAGTTATTAACGACCATGGACTCAGAATAATGGAAAATGTTTAACAAAGTTTAATGAAATAAATGAAAAAACGAGTATCAAGTTAGTTGAATAATTAAAAATGATTAAAGGTAGTCTCAGTAAATAAATAATAATCTTAGAGTTTTTAAAATGTTAAAGCAACGATAAAACGATTTATGTCAAAACCCTCGATTATGTCTCATCGATGATATTGATATCCCAGCTCATAAGTCTAGAACATAGCGGAGCGTGACATACACAAAATAAATATGTAAAAATTAGACAAGCAAAATGATTATGTCAAACACCCTCGATTATGTCTTATCGATTCTATTGATATCCCAGCTCATAAGTCTAGAACATAGTGGAGCGTGACCTAAAAAAAATGTGCAAAATTAAAATAGACCAGCAAAATGAAAATGAATAGAATTAAATAAATGAAAAAGATAACGGGATTTCTAGAATAAAATCAAGTTAGATATTTGCATAACAAATGAATCACAATAAAATAAAAGTTTTTTTTTCTGAGTACGTGCACATTAAAATAAAATAGTTTTGAATATACGCAAGTTAATAAAAGTTGAATAAATAATGGATCGTAATATAATAAAAATAGTTTGTCTGAATACACGCACATAGATAAAGAAGTTAAAATAATGGTTTAAAAATAGTATCGTAAAACTAATATTTAAAGTAATGTTCGTAATGATTAAAAATCTTATTTAAATAATGTTTCTTAAGGGTTATAAATAATACTGGAATATAAATGAATAGTGTAAAATATTGTTCGTGTAAATTTAAAAATAAGGTTGGAAGATTATTAATAAAAAAAATAAAAGTCAATCTAAGGTGTATTAAGAGTGTGTAAGTATACATGTGTATATATGCGCACATACACTGGTAATATTCGGTAAATACGATACCTTATGATGAGTATCTTAAATGTATTTATCCAGATATCCTTTTAGGTTATTTTCTTGGTACTGCTGCACCTTATGATTGAGTGCAAAAAGGGACTTATTTATTATAGATTCCCTGTAAGCAAGTCCAGTAATAACTCGATATCTAGAATATTAGTAGGTGTAGAATTATGCTGCATGTATACACATGTGTAGGAATTATCTAAAATAAAAAATTAATAAATCTTTATAGTCAACAATTAAAATTGCAAGAGATAAAATGGTGAAAAATGATGCATTTTACTCTAAAACGGAGGGGGGTGTAATGTGCCAATGCCAAATTGGCACATGTATATAAAATAATTTTGTATAAAAATTATTATCAAAATCTTTCGGAAAAAAAAATTTGAAAGTTACAATTAATTACTTTAAAGAGGGGAGAGGGAGTTTTTCTATAAAATAAAAAAAAACAAACTAAGAGTTTATAAAAGAAAGATTGTTATTATTATAAATTAAAAGTTAAAAATTTCTTTTCATTCCAGTTTAGTAGAATAAATGTGTATATATGTGCGATGGTAAATAGAAATAAATGTTAGCTCATTAATAAGATAAATGTGTGTTAGACTAATATTAAAAAAAATAAATAAATATTGAAATGAAATGTATTTAAAAACACAGTGGCGGACTACTAATTAAAGATATGAAAACAACACATTTTAAAATAGCTACTACAAATTAAACAATCGACAAAAACACGTTGTCATAGGATTAATTACTAATGGAATTTTGACAACACCTCTTGCACCTTTTGCTGGAGGATATGAAACAAAAACAATTCACAGATATAAATAGCTAGATTTTATCGGACATTCAGTTCAAGTTTGCAGTTTCAGTCTAGTTTTGCAGTGTCAGTTTACAGAAATGCAGTGCTGAAAAGCTTTTGGAAATATACGCTTGTGCTCCAGCCTTTTTGAGTCCAACAAGATCATCACAACCTGCCTGTGAAATAATGTCGGCATAACAACTCTGAAACCCTCCATCAAAATGTGCAACTGTCTCCAAGAAGAAACCAATGGATTACCATAAATTCTCTTCAATAAACAAAATCTAACTGGTTAGATATAATCCATCAGAAACAGCAGAAGTAGCCAACGACAAGAAAAAAAATCCTAGGTATATGTTTTATTATTATCATTTACACATAGTAGTCACCACTGTAATCCATAAATATTCAAGATTCAAATTATATGAACTCTATCATACATAAAATGAACTATTGATATGTGTGCGTGAGTTTCAAATGCTATAAATGCTTTATTATTATGTTTGCGAATGTGAGATAATTTAAAATGTCAAAGATTATTTTTGCTTTTTTCATAAAATATACTATCATGTGTTAATTTAAAAATGTGCGTGTGTTAAAATTGGATTTATAAAATGTTTATAATGCGTTTATGTTAGTTAGTAAATTATCTTTAAACTTAAGTAATGTTGATTAAAATAAATTGTCTTTAAATTTAAACTTTATCTGTCGGTCAATTCTTTTTATCAATCTCTTCTTACCAATATTTTATTACTGATTAAAATTAGACTGGGCTAGTTAAGGGAATTGTTTCGAGCACTGGATTATGAGCCTACTGCCCAAATATGTTAGTCTTCAGACTAGCTGGCACCCCGGGGTTTACCCCAAAACAAATAAAGTATTTGGATAGTAGGGGTTTGAATCTAGCAGCCGAGATGGGCCATTGTTGATAGTTAAAGCTATTAATAAGATCTCCCATTTTGCTCGAACATGCCGGTTCATTCACGTAACCTGTATAATATTATAAATGTATTATGAAGGAGTTTGAAACCGTCCAAAACATATATACGTATAAGTAGGTGGTTTCAGCGGTTTGACCCGGTACAAATATATATATATACAGTATGTCTAAAAATATAAAATATTTCACTTATTAGCAATCCAAATAGAAAATGTTCTATTATAATAAATAAATGCATGTTTACATATAGATAAGCCCACCCATAACACATTATAATATACAAACAATATTCCTTTTGTTAATATATGCCAATCTTATTCTGTTAATATTATACAGATCATTAAATAATAAACATGCAATTGAGCCACAAACTGTTATACCTAACTAAGCAATTTCAATTATACACTACCCAAAATAATATATAAACAAACAAACAAAAATGTATATAAATGAACAGCAACAAAAAAACATTATAATTCACAATTTTTTTGGCAGCCATTTTTCCTTGTCTAAGCCAAATGAGTACTCATTATATGTATTAATAAATTATCTTCAGTTTACGTTGAAAGCAAAGATATTTTAATCTTTCTTTATTATCCTTTTAAATTTGATGTACATGTAGGGGTCAGCGACAGCTGCTTTACAAGCAGTTGTCCTGGGTTAACAGGTTCGCTTCCCGGCTGATTCTATCACATATGAATAATAAAAAAAAATTTTAAAGTAAAAGTTTACAAGATTTTAAAAGATTCATCAAACATTAACATAATTGGGGAGATATTATTTTTTTTAAAAGAGAGACAAGTCTATTATTCTGTAAGAAAAAAAGAAACTGAAAAAACAAACTCTTCTAGAGCATATTTTATTGTTTTCTTTATTTTAAAGATATTTTTTTACTTTATCCTCATTATTCTTATTGCTTCAAGAGGTGCACGAATAAACACACTCACATACTGCAAAATAAAATAAATTATACCTTGCATTATTATATTATTATTAAAAATTTTTGTTTATAATATAATTTTGATTGATATGTAAATATTAAAAACATCTGTTATATATATATATATATGGGCGTATGTGTTTTGAAAAGCACTCTGCACTTGCAATTCAATTAACAGCACATTATCTTATAATCATGGTTTATCAACAAAAGATGAGCTATATACACTATTTTCTTTGAAATTCAAGGAGGTTCGAAATAAAATATAATGTAGTTTATTTGGTTATAAATTCTAATTATTTTCACCTTATAAATTACATACACCTTTTCTTAAACAAAAGATATTTAAAAAAACATACACACAAACATGATTTCCTCTTTGAAAATCTTACATAAATTTTTGTCAAGCGTTGATGGCCTTGTGGTTCGCATAGCTGCCTTCCAAGCAGCTGACCCGGGTTTGCTTCCCGGTCAACGCATTTGAGATATGAAGAAAAAAAAGTTTCTTTTTTTATCCAGATTATTGTTAACTTACCTGCAACTTCTAAAAGTTCTGCTTGAAAGTTCTTTTGTTTTTAAATTTTGTCCTCTAATTTTGAAAATATTTTTCAAATTTAATTTTATCAGTTAATTGCTTTAATTTCATTGAAAATTATTTATTGTTAATCATTACACCCAATGTTAAATATTTTTTTATAGACAATCCATCAAAATAGACTTACTTTACCTGAAAAATTAATGATTAAGATAATGTCATTATTAATATATATATATTCTAATCACCAGCTAATTTCTTCCATCAGTGCTTAATATCTTTGTTTGTAAAATAAATAACAACATGGACGATTTGCATACTAATGACAGTAATTTTTCATTTATGCTTCTTTACATATAAATGAAACAGCATATATTTATATAGCAAAGAAATCTCTCGGTAATCTTTCAGAGTAAGCTCGCCTATTACAATTATGTCCATGATAGAGCAGTATAGAGATCTATTATATATTTCCAAGATAGGCATATATTGGCAGTTGGTCAACCCTGTTTAGTCTCTACAGTTTAAGTTCAGACAGGCAAGCAGTCTAGTACATTCACATGTGCTATGAACCACAGAAGAGCCATCACTTACTTTTATGTGACTTTTCTTTATAACTTAATAATTTAGTGTATCATGAGACTATTTAAATCATTATTTATAAACTTCAAAAGAATATGAAATCAGATAATTTAACATTTTCCCATCCTGATAAATAAATAAAAAAACTGATAATAATTTAATTAAGTTTTTCTGTTTTTCAATTCACATTAATTAAAATCAATTAGTTAATTTTTTTTTTTTTTAAACTAAAAACGGATTACAGAACTACTTAAAATCAATGTACATTATAAAGAAAAAATGTATTTCCAAAAATATTTTATATTTATCAAAATTAATCAGACTTATTAAGAAAAAGTTTTTTTACTTAATTCAAGTAAAAATAAATAATATAATTTTACAATTAATATCTATTACAAAAAATAAGCAAGCTTGTTTTAGATTTTTTAGCAAAATTTGAATTAAATGAAACATTAAATATATTTTTTCATGTTTGATTTTAAACAATTTATAATCCCTTTAAATATCAAATTATTATTTAACTATTTGTCTACTATTCCAGCGCATATGTTTTAAATAAATATCTACAATAAATTTTGTTTGTGTTCTCTACGTTTTCCATCAAACTCTGTATACACACGCACACACATACAGCACTATATTGGGGGCCATAAGACAGTTTTGTCTCAATATATTAATATCCATTCCCTCTCTATCCACACAATTTGTTGTAAACAAAGGCAACCCCCATACAGTGTCCACCCGTGCCAAACAGAGTAATCAATGGTGCCAGAAGGCTTCGCAAACCCCTATCTAGTGCCTCTCATCCAATTCCCCAGCTAGTTTCTGGCTTGTGGCCATCATCAGTGAGGAGCCTTGGATCTGAGAGCACTGCCCTAGATCTTAGGATCTAATGCAACCCTCCAGCAGCCCCTTTTAACTCTACTTTACTACAAAACTATGAGAATGAAATTGAAAACATTGTTAATATCTTCAATCTAAGCTCAATAGCTTTATAATCGTATGGGTCTGAACTCAATTCAGTACCCCATACATTTTGGTGTCTTTGGCTCTTTAACAACCATAGCCACCACTATCCTATTAGGGCAGGATTGGTGGAAACCATCAAACATCACATGATCACCATCTCTATACTAGCACATAATTTGTTGTAAACAAAGGCAAAACTCCCCATACAGTAGTGCACCCTGTGCCAAACAGAGTAATCAATGGATGCCAAAGGTTGATAAATCCCTATCTAGTGCCTACTCATCAATATCCCCAGACTAGTTTTGGTTTGGCCATCATCAGTGAGGAGCCTTGGATCTGAGAGCACTGCACCTAGATCTTAGGATCTAATGCAACTCTCCAGCAGCCACCTTTTAACTGTACTTTACTACAAAACTATGAGAATGAAATTGAAAACATTGTTAATATCTTCAATCTAAGCTCGATAGCTTATATAGTCACATGGGTCTGAACTCAATTCAGCACCCATACATTTTGGTGTCTTTGGCTCTTAAACAAACCATAGCCACCACTATCCTATTAGGCAGGATTGGTGTTAAACCAAATATATTAATATATTGTAGTATTTCCACAATAAATAATTTCCATCTTTTCTAAACTAATATAATACATGATTGTTGATGAAAGAATTTACAGAATAGGTATTTTAAAAAAATATGTATCTTTATTACTGCCTAGCATACTTTTAATATAATATGTATATCATGTTTATGGCTTATCATAATATGATTTAAGATTTCTTGAATAGATTATAAGTTACTACTTATAAATCCCAATAACTTAAAGTCATATTACAATAAGCTATGAATATGATATACATATTATATTGAATGCTTTATAGGTAGTAATAATGCTGAATATTTGTTTTAAAAACTACCTTTTTGTGAATGTTTTCATTAGCAGTCATGTATTATATTGTAACATGTTATTCTTCTTACAAATATGAATGCACATTGTGTTGTGATATGCACTAGATAAATTATGGTACAAGTTGGAAAACCAATTATTTAATAGAATAAGTATCTGTGTATTTTCAGATTTTCATACTAGCATACCAACTTATAAATTTATTTATATGCACATTGATTATGCAAGTAATATTTACTAAGGCAATAAACCTAAAGCATGTGTGTTTGAAAATGTGAAGGTAGGAACCTCTATAGGTCTCTTCAGCTTCACTTATTTATAGTTGAAGTAAAGAAGATTCCACTCTTTTTTTCCAATGTGTAAGCTTGTGGTTAAGACCTGTAGAGGTCCCTACCTTCACATTTTCAACAGCACATGCTTTAGGTTTATTGCCTTAGTAAATATTACATACCAACTTATGTAACAGAAAAGTATATTTATACTTAATAAGCAATCAGAATTTTTTTTCCAGCTAGATCAATACATACATTTAGTTGCAGTTAGTACCACTGTCTTTATTTCTCTATTCCACATGAGGCTCTCATCTTATTTAATGTTAGTTTAGAGCTTAAAAAAAGTAATGAACTCTTGATGTGTCTTCCTGTCACTTTATCTATCTAAACTCAGTGGAAAACTATCAAAATAAAGTAATGCAATAAATAGTCTAGAATGTAAAACAGAAAAAAAAAGAAACATCAATGATTTATTATCACAATATTTAATTAATGGAATAATAATATTGATTATTAATATAGGAGATTGATTATATAATAATAAAAATATTATATACTAAATATTAATAAGAATTAATCACATTTTAACAATAATAATAATAATAACAACAACAACAACAACAACAACAACAATAATAATAATAATAATAATAATAATAATAATAATAATAATAATAATAATAATAATAATAATAATAATAATAACAATAATAATAATAATAATAATAATAATAATAATAATAA
This sequence comes from Epiperipatus broadwayi, assembly GCA_028023455.1. Lineage (NCBI taxonomy): Eukaryota > Metazoa > Onychophora > Udeonychophora > Euonychophora > Peripatidae > Epiperipatus > Epiperipatus broadwayi. The sequence continues at coordinate 4,083,820 of JAQFVV010000040.1, forward strand.
TAATAATAATAATAATAATAATAATAATAATAATAACAACAACAACAACAACACATTTCCTCAGATTTCATAGATTCTATACAAATATAGACCCCCTGTGCAGGCTAGGTAATAGAGAAGAAGAGACACAAGATCATTTCCTTCATTCCTGCACTGCCTAGAAACAATATCTCACACAATGTTTACCACATACAGAAAGGCTAACATTTTAATTGATAAAATAATAAATACCTTTAAACAAAGCAACATCCTTGCTATTCATGCAGCAACATACAGCCTTTATGCCTACTGGTGTACTAGATGCACTTTTGCTCTTGCTAATAATCCTTAACACGTCCCAGCAACATACTTAATAAAACTAGAACTGTTCAAAAAAGAGACAGCATCCTAGCTCAACTAGATGGGTTTGCAGCCACATGTCACACTTGAAACCAAGATGCAGTCTATGAAATATATGTCCAATATGATAGATGGTGACTTTTTAAACATCAGCATTTTTTCAACTTTAAAGAGATGCAAGCATAAACTGAACTAATTAGAAGACCAAATTTAAAAACAAGCCAAAAAATATGCAGAAATGATAAAGACTTATGTACTGAAAAAATGTCTTAAGTGGTCTCCGTGCATAATTGTAATTTTTTTTTTTTTTTGCATTTGTAACAAATCAATATATTACTAGATGTGACTTTGTAACCTTTTAGACTCAATAAAGTTTTGCTTTGAAACATCATCATCATCATCATCATCATCATCATCATAATAATAATAATAATAATAATAATGATGATGATGACGATGATGATGATAATAATAATAATAATAATGATGATGATGATGATGATGATGATAGCAGCAGCAATATGATGATGAAGGTCAATTATTCACATACTGAATATTCTATTGAGAAAGAATAGTTATGGGATATATCACAATAAAAATATTTTTTAAAAGCAGTAATTGTAAATAAATCTATATAGCTAAAATTTCCTAAATTAAAGTCACATCATACATATAACCTTTCACACATACAAAGCAGTCGTAGCATTATCTTAAATTGAATAATCCTAAATCTAAAAGCCCAGGTAAGATTCTCATGCTAGCTCTGCTATTGGTCAGACCTTCCATACTTGAAATAAAGAGGAGAATATTACCACCATCAAACCACTCTGTTATATACAGATCTGTGTGCTATAACTAACTGAAAGTATTTAAAAAGATTAAATAAACGTTTGAACTTTTTAAAAGACATTTAACAATTAATATTAGATGATAGAAATAATCCAACCTATAATTACTAAAATATATATTAATATACCTAGAATTCATAGTTTCAATCATTTATTATAACTGTTGAATATCAAATAACCATTTTCTTGAAAACGTTATTAATATGGAATTTTCTAAACAATTAGATCTATATTTAGCAGTGTAAGATATCAAAAACACTATAAGTAATTTTACTAATGCAGTTTTCAATATTAATTTTTCTTGAACAATTTCTGCAAGAAATTCACTATTAGTAATGAGAATAATATTTTTTTAAGAAATAGAAGAACTTATATATATATATTGCTTCAAATCTAAGACTAAAATTATTATATATTTTAATCAAACCATTTTTCTTTTTTAGGATTAAAGTAGGATATTTCAAAATTTCAAACGAATCTTACTATTTTTTATAAGTAAAACTAAATCTAAAAAAGTTTAATTCATAATTTCTAATTAAAGAATCTTTCTCTTCTAATAATTTATTCCACTGCCTATAATATTTTCGAAAATAAATTATATAATTATGAAGCTTAATGAGTATTTAAAAGTATTTAGATATTTATCTTCATTTATTTTTGAAAAGTTAATTGCATTTAGTATATAAAATATTTTAATTGTTAATAAAAATGGATATATTTCTTGTGGAAACTTGCCAAAAATCTTTAGCTGGAACAAGACTACATATTTCGTTGTTGTTAAATTTACCATTTTATATATATATATATGATATACTTTGATTATTATAATCATTAATATATTTATCTGAAGATGGTTAGTATGAGTACACAAGGTTGACACGTATAAATCAAAATGTAATAATTTGATACTGTTAAATACAAAACAAATCAATAAAGACATATGTAAAAGATTAGTGCACTAGTTCAGTATGAAATAGATTTTGGAGATCATTTGCCTTATCCAGGTTTCTTTATTCATATGTTTTAAGAAGTTTTAAATATACATAACATTCAAACTATACAGTGCTAAATAATATGTATATTCTGAGGAATGAATATTCGTATTTTTGATTAAAATTGCCTTCATCTACCATTCATATTAAGGACAATGGATATAATTGAATTTATGATTCATTAATTTTGTAGCCTGATACTTATGTTAGAAAACATTGCATTTAATATAGCTAGCAAATGGGAGCTAATCTCACCAAAATAATATACATTATTTGGCATTGTGTGATTAAAATGTTAAATATTTGTAAAGTGAATGAGTACTTGTCCTAAGAGCAATTTAAATGAGATCATTTAAATTTGCACGTGGTCATAATTCTTCTAGTTATCATAATCACAACAATGATTTTTCCAAGAAAATGGATTTAATTTTCATGTACTTTGTAGAATGACATTAGAATTAGAAGACATGATATTTTGTATATCATTTGCTTGAATCACATTTCTATGAAATATTATATATATGCAAGATAACTTAAGTAGCACAAATAAAAAAGGACTCTCTGTAGACTGGCATTTGTACTAAAAGACATATTTAATATACTGATGGCTTTAATTAATATTTCTACAAAATATTATATAGCACAAATAATATAAAACATAGATAAATAAACCACAAACCATGGAATATTTACCTTTTTCAGATGTTTTTTATTGTTTCAATATTATGTAATGGAATAAAAGTTTGATATATATATAATGAAACTTAAATATATTCCAAACAACGGTAAACAATTTATAATATAATATAAATAAAAACTCATAAAGAAATATTTTCGATTATATTCATAATCATTTTCAACTCAACTTTTAAAATGAAATCATCTAATACCAACTGGAAACACATGTCGATTTTAATATTCCACAATTCATTATTCTTAACATTTTCTGACTGTCTGTTTATTATCGTATTTTTATACCTACTAATAAAAACTGCCTCTTTATATATATATATATATTGTTAAAATCATTCTCCCAAGTGTTATACTTTTTCAGCAATGCCTCTATGAATAAATAAAGTCTGAATTTCAAACAGTATGATTCGAAAGAATCTCATGCTGTTTGAAGTTCAAACTTTATATTTATTCACAGAAGGCATTGCTGAAAAAACATAACGTTTAGAAGGTTGATTTGAACATTTTGTATTTGAATTTTCAGCTACCAATATGCACTGGAGATTTATATATATGTATATTATAATGAATATATTGTGTGCCAAATTTAGATTAACATTTATAACTGAAATAATTTCATCTCCAAGTTGGAAGAGTAACTGTTGATTTATGAATTTAAACTTTTATAATGATAATAATAACCTATATAAATTTGAGGTACCACTATACAAGCAGCAGGGTTAATATGATTAATATTTTTACACATTATCCCTACCAACAGTCAGAATAAGATTGTATATAAATATACAACTCATGGCCCCTTTTCAAGATGAGTGCACTCCCTCCATAACTGCAAGAAGCAAACATCTCTCTTGCAAATACTTTATTTATACTAAGGCTAAACCCTCAGGAACCATCCCAGCAAAAGCTGGAATATCAAAAGAAGGCTTTAAAATGCTTCAGGCACTTGATTCCAGGGCCAGAACTAATCAGTAAAAGTCTGACATAGCTTAGGCTCTCAGACAATTTATATTTAAATATTTACAAGTGACACAAAATTATCTTAATTAATACTGTATGATGAGATATGGAGAGAGAGAATAAAGTCAAATTAACAACTTACAACAACGTGTTTATTTACAAAAACATTAGCACAAGAAACAAAGTAAAAATAACTAAATTACACTTATATAGTTTCTCATTATAGATCAGTCTACTTAATAGACAGTAAGCATTCAGTTATTTTTAGCTCTATAAAAGTTTGTTAAGACAATAAAATCTTACCCTTGGTCAATTTCTGTCTAGACTTGGAATTATCATATATATTTGCCTAGGTTTTGCTGTAGGGCTTCTTTGGAGTGGTCACTCCAGCCTTCTTTAGAGTTGATTGAGTTCATGGATGGCATTCCAGTTTCTTTTAACAGCTTGTCATTTTTTCTTTCCAGAGCAGTATATATGTGCATGGTCTTGTTCAACAACATTCTTCTATAATGATGGGTGGAGGTCTAAGCAATGGAAGATCACTGATATTTGTCACATTTTCCAAATGATAAAAATGCAAAGAAACTGGGTGATGAAAACTTAATGAACACCCCTGTGCAAACTTAGTGCTGCATAGTGATGTTAGGACATCCACAACTATACATAGCTGATGGATGAACTGGCCATTAGCAAAATTAGTTTAGCTAGCTGAAATCAAATCAAATCAACTGGATTATACTCAAAATAGTGGCACAATAATTTTAACAGTAGAACAAGTAACAGCACAAAACTAAAAAAGAGAGCAGACTGAACACAATAAAAAGTTAGTAGCTTATATATTTTTGCAAAAATCATTGTCTGAGACAACCCACATCATTAATTATTTTTCAAATTATTTTTCAAATTAGTTAATCCTCTCTTTTTTTCTTAATTACAGCATTGATTAATATCATTGATTATCTAATCAGTTGGAAATAGTACTGATTTCAAGTAAAACATAATCCTCTCCTAACTAGATAAATTACAAAGTTATGTTGGATCTCTGTTTAGATTGTAATTTTCTCTAATTAAATAGTTTCAATAATAATTTTGGTACAGTCCTTTACATTACACCTTAAAGTTACAATTTAGTTTCTTTTGTCTTCATTATCCATTGTAACACTTTGGAATGTTTTATTTTTTAATTGAAAGAACATATAATCTATCTTTTTAAATATTAAATATAAAATTTTTTACATTACAATACACTTTAATTATATTTTACCCTTTATTTATTTCCTTCCTGATTTTGATGTATTTCAAAAATATCTTTACTTTTATTGATTACACTCATAGTCCTTTTTCATTTATATATATATTATTTGTTTCTTCTGAATATTATTTTAAATATTTCATGTAACACATATAAATACATATGTGTTATATACCCCCCCCTCCAGAAAGTAATTGTGGAGTACAATTACTTTAATTCCTTTTCTTAGGCATTGACTAATTTTAATTTTAAACATTTTTTTTTTTTAAGTGTCATAGCATCGGCCGGGTCGTGAACCCGCAACCCGGGCAACTATCTGCAGATCAAAGTCACCACAAAAAGTGACTTAATTAAACACAAAATAGAATCTGGAATTTCCACATTTGCTTAAATACCCACATATACCTTTATCTATTGTTTCCTTATTCATAATCTCTCTACATGTATATAAAGAAATGGCATGGTTGTTATTATTTTTCACTGTTGTCTTATATGCATGTTATTATTATTTTTTCTTTTATTTTTCCCTTTAAATGCTTTATTTTAATGTTTTTATGTAGATTGTTATGCTCAGCTGTGCCCAAAGCATGAACTTATGAGTTCAGTTACTTATAAAATTGGGGATGTCACAATTATGGGATTGACCCTTATTATTAATTTTCTTGTTCAAATTCTACTCAGATGCTAAAAAAATCTATTTATACTCATTATAAAAATTCTATTTTTAATCATTTTTTCCTTAACATTGTCCAGGGTCATTATTATGTGAAGTCAAATCTGCGAGTCAATGTAATTAATAGATTAAATTTTATCTGGCAGTTCTTTGTTTTAACATTTCTTAAAGTAGCCACTCATGCTAGGGGACTATAAATCATCTCTTGGTTCTTCATACCATTTTGCATGAGTGAGATCTGAATCATTTCCAGTTTGCCTGAAGTTTGTTGTTCTTTCAGGGCTGCTGGAAAACTATCTTTTTGTAGATCTACTCCAACAGTTGGTTCTGTGACCAAATTCCATAGCATTAATTGTTGTTTTTTACAGGGGTTTAAATCCCAGATCTTTGGTTTCATCAGCAGGTCTGGTGCTATCAAAAGCAATTAGTAAATTGGCCATCTGCTCAACTGTCCTTGTCTCAGTTCCAATGAGCATTTGCTCAACATTATGGAGAAACTTATGTCACACTATCCTAATATTTTGTTATTTGGATAGTGGGTTGGATGTCAATACATGGAATTTTGTTAATCACCAAGGTTCACTAGTTCACCATTTATATGTCACCTGGTGTCTAACATTCTTTTGACATTCTATTCCAGAAGCTAGGTAGTAGGGCTTGCTTGTATTCTATGAAGATTGTATGTTTTTTGAATAGGGAGTCCCACAAAGCTTACAACGTACTTTGCAGATGGTCACATGCAATCACAGTCATGGCATTCTTTCTTAACTGGTTCGATGCAAAGTATTCTTCAAGGCTACTTATATGTTCTGTGGGAACTTCATCTATGTATCTGAAAATAATATTTTAAAAAATTAATTAATTATTGCAGAGTTATTATGCTGTATGTGTGTGTTTACATCCATGCTACCCTCCTTATTTATATTAATGTTTACCTTGCCAATTTCTCTACATATTTCATTCTACCTATTTTTATTAAAATTGGTTTTGTATATTTTCTCTGCTAAATTGTTAATTTCTATCCTAATGCTTTCTACCATTCTTTCATTTTTTAACTTATTATCTGTTAATATTTCCTCTAACAGCTTTATTTTTTTCCTTGTTCTATTTTAACTTTATAAACTTCTTGGTATGATGTTTCAATTTGATTTGCCACATGCTTTATATTTCCACTGATTTCTTTATTTCTTCTTCCATTTTTTTGTATCCAGATTTAATATTCTGTTCTAATTTTTCAAGCAATGGTGCTTGTTTTTCTAATCTTGTGTTTGTTTTGTTATTTTGATTTTTCAGCTCAACAGTTGTTTGCTTATTTTTGATTTTAAGTTCTGTTTCATTTTATTTTTTTAAGCTTTTCAACCATTTGCTTATTTTGATTTTTATGATCTTCATTTTGATTTTGAAGTTATTTAAACATTTTATCCATCATTGTTATGAGGTCATTGTTTTCTTGATTATCATTTTTATTTTGTTGTTGGTACTTGCTTGAATGTTTTAATTACTTGTCTTGAGCTTCCATTATTGCTCTTGATTGAGTAATCACTTACCCTGTTTAATTTTGTTATACTTCTTTAATGATATTAGTTACCTTTTTTTATTATTGCTATTATTTTTCTATCTCTTCTTATATTAATTTATATTTTAATTTGACTTTTTCATTCAATTGGTGTGTTCATCCAATCTCCCATACTATAGTCCCCTCTAAAATTATCTTCCTGTTTATTTATGACTCCTGCCATTGCTGCTTTTATCCTGCTACTTTTATAATTCTACTCCCTTATTTATTTTGGTCTTATATTTTTTTAATTACTTCATATTTTAGTGTTGGCTATTTTCTCCCATCTCACACCTCTCACTAAATTATTAACATTTATTTGATTTATCTATTTTTATGTGATAGCTGATATCATTTTAGGATGATAATTAAATAATTACTTGATCAAATATTTAGATTCAATACAATAGAATGAAATGTTTGAGCCCACACACTGAATGACATTTATAATGGATATCTATTATGGCCCAAACTTATGGTGATATTTATATCTGAAATGGTCTCATCTCAAATTTAAAGTAATTTATATAACTGAATACTATTGATTTATAAATTTTAAGTTTTATAACAATAATAACCCATATAAATTTGAGGTAATCTTATACAAGCAGAGGGGTTAGTATGGTTAATATTTAGACATATTAACCCTTTCCATGACCAGACTGAGATTGTATATAAATATACAACCTGAGGACACCATTAAAGACTATTGCCCTTGCTCTATAACTGCAAAAAACAAACACTTCTTCAGATACTTTTATTTATACTGAGGGTAAATCCTTAGGTGCCATCCAATGAAAAGCTGGAATATCAGCAAAAGAAGGTTTTAAAATGCTTCAAATACTTTAGTCCATAGCTGGCACTAATGAGCAAGAGATAGACATAATATAGCTATTAGATAATGTATATTTAAATGCACATATATAATTTACACAAAATTATCTTAATTAATACTGTATGGAGAGAGACACAGAGAGAGACATTAGCACAATAATCAAAGTAAAAATAAATGAAATGACACTAATTACATAGTTATTTATTATAAATATGTCCTATTTTAAATAGATGATAATAATTCAATTATTTTTAGTTTTATAAAAAAATTTAAAAAGAATAAAATCTTACCCCTGTATCAATTTCTGTATAGATTTGGAATTACTCCTGCCTTTTTGAGAGTTGATTGAATTTATAGCTGGCATTCCTGGTTTCTTGTAATAGCTTGTTGATTTTCTCTCCAGAGCAGCATATATCTGCATGGTCTTATTTGGTAGTATTCTTTTATAATGATAAGTAGGAGTCTGAGCAATGGCATATCACTGATATTTGTCATCTTTTCCAGGTGGACCAATGCAAAGAAACTGGGTGATGACAACCAAATGATCATCCTTGGGCAAGTTTCGCATTGCATGGCTGATGGATGAACTAGTCATTTTTAAAAGAAGTCAGCAAAATTAATATAGCTAGCCAAAGGCAAATCAAGTGGATAGAAGACAGAATACAAAGGCAAGTAAGATGCTTTTATGTCCTTACCAAATTTATTGTCTGATATCAAACACTTTATTAATTACTTTTCAAATTCTTTTTCTGTTTAGTTAATTTTCTCTTTTTTTCTTAATTACAATATCGATTAATATTAATGATTATCTAACCAATTGGAAATATTACTGATTTCCAGTAAAACGTAATCCCATCCTGACTAGATAATTTACAAAATTATTTTGTCTCTCTGATTAGACCGTAATTGTCTCTAATTAAATAGTTTTGATAATAATTTTGGTACAATCATTTTCATTACACTTTAAAATTATAATTTAGTTTCTTTTGTCTTCATTATCTATTTTAATATATGAATTTTTCTACAGTACAGGCTTTTCATACATGCACTCCAATATGTAATATATAGGGGTTTAAACTCAGACTTTTACATGACCCTCAACTATTCATGCTATCTCATACTGCTGACAGTCCATTGTAACATTTTGGAATTTTTTCTTTTAATTAAAAGAACCGATAAGTTTTCTTTCTAAATAGTAAATCTAAAAATTCCTACATTACAATGTGCTTTAATTATATTTTACCTTTTGTTTATTTCCTAATAGACTTTTGATTTATTTTTTAAATATTTTTACTTTTATTTATTAAACTCACAGTCTTTTTCCATTTACAAAATATATATATACATTTTTTTTCTGAATGTTATTTTAAATATTTCATATAACATATATTTATGCATGTTACATGTAGGTATTGTATTGAAATGGGTGCTCGGCTTTGATTTGAAACACCACCGCTGGCACTGCAAGCGATAAAGTCATCGGAAACACTCTTTTTTAAAGAAACGCCGAGGCACTATAATTAAAAGGTGTTGGGAGGGACTCACTTAAAAATTGCGGGAAACGCCACTTAAATAGCCTAAGGTGATCAAAAAAAAAGGGGGAAGGAAAAGAGGTAAAATAAAAGCTTTAAAATAAACCAAAAACCTAATTTATATATCAATCAACTTGCTTTACAAAACCGTAAAATTAGCATCCTGAAAATAATATAATGCTATAAATCAAACCTCTTTAAAATTCAAAAACCTAATTTATATATATCTAATCAAACTTACTTAAAATAAACCCAATTATAGTCATGATAATCAAATTTGAATGCAAAGTTAACCCTATGTTGGCTTTTTTTAAAATTACTAAAAAGTTAAATATAGTCATTAGAAAATAATAAATGCTTTTTAAAATCAGTCGGTCTATCAACCTATATAATAAATTAGTATTATAATTTTAAAAAAATATTTAAAAATATAATGCTATAAATCAAACATGGTTGACCCATTGAAACAAAGGTATACATGAAAAAGGGAAAGAGATAAAATTAAAAATCTTTAAAATAAACAAAATAATTTATATATATAGTCATAATCAAACATTGCAATAGCTTTATTTAGTAATTTTTTACTAATATTTTAAGAATTTAAAAAATTACCAACTCTCGATCGATGGATTCTCCCCCAAATTTGGTTCTTCCCTTCATTACTGCAATACCACAAAACATCAAATTATACTTTTAAGATTTAGGTTTTTATTTTAAAGAAGCCAGTAAACAATTAATTTATTCAGGAAATATCGCAGTTGATATGGTCTCTTTCAAATTTATTTTTAAAACTGTACTTGGGTCTGACACAAGGTATCTATGACGAAGATAATTTCCAAGAATTATAGTTCGGATTGGGCCTTTGTCTTATTAAGATAAAAGAAAGTGTTAAGTTAAACTTTCAAATTAAAAACAACAACTGTAAACGAGCTATGGATTTTATGCTTCAAGCCTAACATCGTATGTATATAATCTTATAATAATGTATTTTGATCTATATAGACACTAATATATAAATATATTTATTTATATATTAGATGTGCCTAATTAAAATAGTTATTATACACAAAGTACATTATTATAGGTTATAAGGGTCTGGGATGGGTTTGAATTTGACAAAGCCTACTATGATACATAGAAGGTGAAACGAATGATAGACAGAATTAGCAACAATAAGTGAATACCAAATATAATTAAAGAATATATTTTATTAGGCATCATAGGCAGCTGACATGATAGCTACGGCACGCCGAATACATCTAGAAAGTAAAAGAATACACCGTAAATAAATTAAATCATTAATTTATTTTTATATTTTTTATAATAAATGACCAAATAATTTTATTTGCGTCTTTAAAGTGTTAAAACTAAAATCTTAAAACTAATACATTATCGGCACCCATATATATATATATATATATGAGTACAAGTTGTGATGTATAATATGTTACAGTGCGTTATATTTTTAAATCATTAATTTATTATAAATTTTTTGTTATAATTAATTTTAACCATCTTTTGCATTTGATGACTAGTTAGGCTTGAGGCATAAAAGTCCATTAGCTGGTTTATAGTTTTTTTTTTTTTTTAAATTTGAAAGTTTAACTTAACACTTTCTTTTATCTTAGTAAGACAAAGGCCCAAATCCGAACTATAATTCTTGGAAATTATCTTACGTCATAGATACCTTGTGTCAGACCCAAGTACACAGTTTTAAAAATAAATTTGAAAGAGACCATATCAAGCTGCGATATTTTCTGAATAAATTAATTGTTTACTGGCGTCTTCTTTAAAATAATAAACCTAAATCTTAAAAGTATAATTTGATGTTTTGTGGTATTGCATTAATGAAGAGGAAGAACCAAATTTAGCCTGAGCGGACGACCATCCATCCGATCGAGAGTTGGTAATTTTTTTTAAATTCTTAAAATATTAGTAAAAAATTACTTAAATAAATGCTATTGCAATGTTTGATTATGACTATATATATAAATTAGCGTTTTTGGTTTATTTGAAAGTATTTTTTAATTTTCATCTCTTTTTCTTTTCCTGCTCTTTTTTCCATAGTATAACCTTTGACTATTCAATGTGCGTTACAACTCAATGTTTGATTTATAGCATTATAGTTTTTAAATATTGTTTTTTAAAATTATAATACTGATTTAGTATATAGCGTTGATAGACGGACTGATATTTTTAAAATAGCATTTATTATTTTTCTAATGATCGCTATATTTTAGGGTTTTGTAAATATCATTTACGATTTTTTTTTAAAAAAATGCCTTAACATAGGGTTATTTTTGAGATTTACGTTGCAATATTTGATTATCATACTATATATATTAGGTTTTGGTTTATTTTAAAGTAATGTTTGATTACTTACTATATATATAAATTAGTTTTTGGTTTATTTTAAAGTATTTTTAATTTTCATCTCTTTTTCTTTTCCGCTCTTTTTTCCATAGTATAACCTTTGGCTATTCATGTGTGTTACACTATGTTTGATTTATAGCATTATACTTTTTAAATATTGTTTTTTAAAATTATAATACTGATTTAGTATATAGGTTGTAGAGGACTGATATTTTTAAAATAGCATTTATTATTTTTCTAATGATGGCTATATTTTAGGGTTTTTGTAAATATCATTTACGATTTTTTTTAAAAAAAGTGCCTTAACATAGGGTTAATCTTTTGACATTTACTATTGCAATATTTGATTATCATGACTATATATATTAGCGATTTTGGTTTATTTTAAAGTAATGTTTGATTATGACTATATATATAAATTAGCGTTTTTGGTTTATTTTAAAGTAAGGTTTGATTTATAGCATTATATTATTTTTCTAGTGATTGCTATATTTTAACGGATTTTTGTAAATATTGAATGTTTGATTATGATTATATATAAATTAGCGTTTTTGGTTTATTTTAAAGTATTTTTTAATTTTCACCACTTTTCCTTTTCCCCCGCACTTTTTTTTGATAGTATCACCTTAGGCTATTTAATGTGATGTTTCCCGCAATTTTTTTAAGTGTAGTCCCTTCCCAACACCTTTTTTAATTATAGTGCCTCAGGCGATTTACTTTTTTAAAAAATGAGTGTTTCTAGTCGATGACATTTATCGCTTGCATGTGCCAGCAGTGTTTTTGGCTGTTTTCAAATTCAAAATGGCCACCGAGCATGTACTATATCAGCACCGAAAATTGAGTAACATTAGTGAAGGATAATCACTGAATGAGTACATCAAGAGTAACATTGTTTATTCTTTTCTTAATTGGATATGAATTTCAGAAGCATTTCTTTTTAAGTTTACAAACTCACAATGTCATAATTTTTTTGTCATTTTTAGCATATGATAGGTTGACAATTTTTGTTAAAGACTAAATTTTATACCTTTCAGAAAATAAAAAATAGAAAAATCAATAAAATCATAAAAATGATTAAAATAATTATTTTTACTAAGTGAGAAAAAAGTAAACAAATTAGATATTAATAAAAAGTTATTAAAAGCTATCACATTACTCCAGCTTACATAATTCTGTATAATATTAATATCATTTGTTTTTTTATTACTTTTACAATGCTTTTTCAACCCACTATTGACAGTTTCGATTGCCCCAATAACCTTCTTCAGAACTATAACAAACATAATACTAATACACGAATAGAAACATATATGAACATATAATTTTACATTTAATATATACACAAATTCTATCTTATTATCATCATTTATATACTCACATATATCTTTATATACCTCCTTATAAAAGTATTACCTTTTTATATATTATACTTTTTTTTTTAATTATATAGAGAAGTATATAAAGATAAGTTATAAATAATGCCTATAAGCAAGAATTTGTGTATATAAATAAAATATAAAATTATATGTTCAATTATATTTGTATTCATGTATTTGTGTTGTATTTGTTATAGTTCTGAAGCAGATTGCCGGGATAATCGATACAGTCAATAGTGGGTTGTAAAAAGCATTGTAAAAGTAATGAAGAGCATAAATGATATTAATCTTATATGCATTTGGCAATACAATAAGAAAGATAAAGTTACATAATCTGTTCAGTAGCAACTTTCTTTTATCTCACTCCATTTATGCCAACTAGTGTAAGTTTGAGTAATTAATAGGTTTCATATACAAAATGTTTAATAATCCAATATTGTCAATTCAGTATATGAAAATCATTTGAATGGGAAAACATTGGAAAGACATTGCATCTGGAATCTATTGATTACTTAAGATTGCACTGGATGGAATAAATGAAGTGAGATCAAAAAATTGGCTCATCATATTATCTTTAATCTTATATATAGTGATGTTAACTGTTTATACCTCTCCTATGAAAAATGTAATAAATATAATAAGTACACTTATATGCAACTATAGAGAAGCTTGTTATTTTTATAAATTAAGACATAGCATTTTTAAGAACTTATGATATTGTCATTATAGATCATCTTTCTATAAATATGAGAACACTATATGTTTTCAAAAGTGCTAAGCTGTATTTAATTTATAAAAATAACAAGCTTCTCTATAGTTGCATATAAATGCACTTATAAAAACTCTTTTTTTTTTCTTTCTCTTTATGAAATGTCCAACATTTTTGTGTTTCTATTTAAATTATTTTGTATACTGAGTAAATAATTTTGTGGATGCAATTTTTATGAAGTTTTGAAAAAAGATTTAATATTGAATAAACATAATTTATAAACATCACATGATCACCAAATCTATATTAGCACATAATTGTTGTAAACAAAGGCAAAACTCTCCATATAGTAGTGCCATGCTGTGCCAAATAGAGTAATCAATGGATGCCAGAAGGCTTGTGCATAAAATCCCTATCTAGTGCCTACTCATCCAATTTCCCCAGACTAATAATTGAGTTCAGACCCATATGACTATATAAGCTATTGAGCTTAGATTGAAAATATTATTGTGTTTTCAATTTCATTCTCATAGTTTTGTAGTAAAGTAGAGTTAAAAGGTGGCTGCTGGAGGGTTGCATTAGATCCTAAGATCTAGATGCAGTGCTCTCAGATCCAAGGCTCTTCACTGATGATGGCCACAAGCCAGAAACTAGTCTGGGGATATTGGATGAGTAGGCACTAGATAGAGATTTTATGCACAACCCTTCTGGCATCCATTGATTACTTTTTTTGGGTTTGGGGTGGCACTACTGTATGGAGAGTTTTGCCTTTGTTTGTAATTGATAAAGTTTTTAGACTTAAAATAAATAGTCTTTTGATTTATTATCAGCATAATACATTCATATTCCACAAATGATTGTTTCCTTAAATATTTCTGTGCAGTATTTGAGTTCAATCAGTTACATATTTTTAACTTTAGCAGGTATATATAACTCAGATGAAGAAAATACTATATAAAACATTATATGATGAGACTTTTGATATGACCAAAAAGAGATAATCGCTAGAGGGATTTGAACTTAGGATTTTTCAATATATATTCATCCTCCACTACATCTCAAGCAACCAATATCACATACATGCAAAAAAGAGAGGTGTTTTTATTTTGTTTTAGCAAGCATTTGAACTAATTAATACTACACCTCATACAATCCTATTTCTGTATTTTTAATGCAAAATATAATATTCTAACTCACCAATACTTAGCCAATTTAAACATTTTAGATTTTTGTGTAATAACTTTGCATAATGGGATAGTAATTGTACAGAAGTTTATAGTTAAGAACCAGAAACTGTGTTTTGATGTTACTATAATGGGACACCACTTTTTTATATTCACAACTGTGTCTTTACTGTTAGAAAATTAGGATTCTGACATGTGACAATGTACTGTATAAATCAGATTTATTAAATAATGTTAAAAATTTGCATTGCATCAGGTCAACCAAAAGTTTTCTTAATATAAAACTGAATATGAGTTTACCATTTTCATTCCTCATTTGTACAGATAATAGATTATGTAATTATGTTTGATTAGCCTGATTTTGCATAATGGTAGGCTGTTCAAAAGCCAGGTGATAATATCCCAAGATTAACAATATCACAGAGGTGGCCTTGATAATGGATTCAAAATTTTGAATGTTGCTTAACTTGAGCTATCATTTAAATTTTGTGTGCATATATTTATATACGTGTGTGGGTCTGTGTAAAATAATAAGTATCTGTCAAAATTTTACTATATGTAACAGTTTTAAACTATAATAACAATAAATAATAATATATAAATTAAGAAGAAATACTTTTTAAAAAAGTCATGTATATATAAAAATAGCAGATATCTTAACTTCCAAGAACTGTGTATATTGATATTTTCAGATTATACAACCTTTAAATTGGTTTACAGAAAAATCACCTCAAGTTTTTTTTTAATAATATTTTTATTTTAAATGAAAGAAAGGTATCATATAAAAGAAAAAAAATAAACAGATGATTTTTATAACTAATTTAAAGATTGTGTATTAAATAGACAGACTGCTAATATTACTATACAGCTTTTAGAAAGTCACGTGACATGCTTTTTTTTTGTAATCTGCATAACTTCAATTGATAATGATTACAACACAATGGAAAGTTCTTTTGCTTAATTTATATATTATTCTTGTTTATTATAAATTATTCTTGTGCTTAATAAATTTAATATATTTACATATATTACTATCATTTCATTAGATTTTAAAATTGCTTCATAGTAAATCTTAAGATTTTACATTGTTTATTTATATATCATATTTAGTGAATTAAATGTAAAGGTGTTTTAAGTTTCACACTCTTAGTTCAAAATGCTTGAGTCTGGTTTATTTATATATAAATTTAAGTAGAGAAAAAGGTGGGTTCCATCTTTTTCTCATATTTTTGGCTTGGGTTTTTGAATTGAGAGTGCCATGTGCAGTCATTACTATATCCGATTGGCTGTCACATAAAAATTTTCAAGGTGGATCTGTCAGAGGTTTCAGCCTTCCACATTATTATTATACCATCTGCTTGAACTTAATGAATTTAATCTTTTTACATTTGTTACTATCATTTCATTATATTTGAAAATTGCTTTGTAGTAAATCAAAAGATTTTACATTGTTTATTTATATATAATATTTAGTGAATTAAATGTGAAGGTGTTTTAAGCTTCACACTCTTAGTTCAGAATGCTTGAGTGTGGCTTATTTATATATAAATTTAAGTAGAGAAGAAGGTGGGTTCCATCTTTTTTTCATATTTCTGGCTTGTGTTTTTAAGTTAAGAGTTCACATGCAATCATTATTACATCTGATTGGCTGTCACATAAGCATTTTAAGGTGCATCTGTTGGCAGTTTCAGCCTTTGTAATTTAACACTGTCCCAAATATATATGAAACAGAATTATTTCCATGTAATTGTAGAGAAATCTTTACTGTTGATATTTCAATTTTCAAGGTTAACAATACACCTGATTTGCATTTCTTCTTTGGTAAAAGAAATTTTTTAAGATATTTATAATTTCTGACCTATTAATTAGTAATTTAAACAAGAGTATGTTTAGATATGAAACCTTCAATTAGTATCGACAGTCCTAAGGCTAAACAACCTTTTTCTAATATACTGCAATAACATTTTTCTCATGAATTTAATTGGTCACAGTACATAATAATAAACCAAGACAGACAATATTTTTAATATATCAATATATATAATGGCAAAAGCTAGTTTAAGGTATGACTACCATTTTGATAAACATTTACTATAAATATTTAAAAATCATTTTTTTTTTATTAGACACACAATATTATTAGTGCAACATGAATTGCTAATCAATATATTTTTCCTTTTACTGAATACAATATTATGAAATTACCTTATCATAAATCATATTTATTATATTGAACATATAAATAAATATACTTGAGCATTGTTTGCCAAACCAGTTTACATTATAAAGATTAGCTTAAGGATATTCTAAAAAAATGGATGTTGATTGTTTTCATTGGAATAGTATAGTTAAGACAGAATTCCTTGGAGATGATATTAAAATATTTTTTATATGTTGAAATCCTATTGCAAAACTCATTCTTTGTGTGTTATGTTTTTATTATCATTTGTCTTTCTCTTTTTTTATGTTAGAATGGCAATGAACATATTTTATCAGCATCTCAAACAGTTTTTCATAGAAATGGAGTAAAGAAAGATTTTCAAGCTTTTAAGATTTGTGAGAGTATAAGCAGTTTTCAATCTTATTTTACTTTTTAGTCAATAAAAGCTAAATTTATATTTACTAAGAAATATAAAATGGTTGAACAAGTTAACTATGAATTGTATTCCTGAAAAAGTCCTAAACGAGTTGAAGAATATCCAGTTTTTTCACCTTGAACTCGACCAATTCATTGTATGCCTTTCCAGGAATTCAAATTATTTTAGAACTCTATGTAGCTTTTTTTAAATTTTTTAATGAATGTTTTTATTTTTGGTTTGAAATATAATCTTTCATGCATCTAAACAAAGGCAAAACTCTCCATACATTAGTGCCACCATGTACCAAACTGAGTAATCAATGGATGCCAGAAGGCTTGTGCATAAAATCCCTATCTAGTGCCTACTCATCCAATATCCCCAGACTAGTTTCTGGCTTGTGGCCATCATCAGTGAGAAGCCTTGGATCTGGGAGCACTGCACCTAGATCTTAGGATCTAATGCAACCCTCCAACAAGCCACCTTTTAACTCTACTTTACTACAAAACTATGAGAAAGGAATTGAAAACACAAAAATATTTTCAATCTAAGCTCAATAGCTTATATAGTCATATGGGTGTGAGCTCAATTCAGCATCCATACATTTTGGTGTCTTTGGCTCTTAAACAACCATAGCCACCACTGTTTTATTAGGCAGGATTGCTGTTACACCACTAAACATCACATGATCACCATCTCATACTAGCTCATAATTGTAAACAAAGGCAAAATTCTCCATACATTTGTGCCACCATGTGCCAACCAAAGTAATCAATGGATGCCAAAAGGCTTGTGCATAAAATCTCTATCTAGTCATCCAATATCCCCAGACTAGTTTCTGGCTTGTGGCCATCATCAGTGAGGAGCCTTGGATCTGAGAGCACTGCACCTAGATCTTAGTATCTAATGCAACCCTCCAGAACAGGGTAGCACTAATGTATGGAGAGTTTTGCCTTTGTTTACGACAATTATGTGCTAGTATAGAGATGGTGATCATGTGATGTTTAGTGGTCTTTCATGCATCTGTTTGCTTACACCATTCTGTATAAAATTCAATATCATTTATAGATAATGATTTATAAATTTAACATATCTTAAATTTGCATTTATTTTTTAAATAAAATTTTATAAAAATTGGTGAAATACAAAAGAAAATAAGTTTTTGTTCATGGAAATATAACAAACCAAAATCTGAAACATAAAATTCATATATATGCAGGAGCATTGAATGAAAGCAACAGTATAAAATATTAAAATATTTTAAAAACTAGGCGTATGTAAGTGGTATATGTTACTATATATACTTAAATTATTTAATTTGGAAAAAAAAACATGTTAAAAGTATAAACAATATATTATGTTTCTAATTTTTTTTTTCAAAATAGAGCATAAAATGACTAATAGAGTGGTGGTATCATTTCTTTCCTATTTTATATTTAAATGAAATTTATAAAATCATATTATAATTTATTTTAACAGTTTATCAAAAACATAATTTTTAAAAAATGAATAGGTAATATAGGGAGTGTACAAATAGCTCAAACAAGCTCTTATTTAATAAGTGCAGTAACTGAACATATTTAAAATCTCTATCTAGAATATTCTTATCCCCAAACCAATTGGTTTCAACCTTATGGGTCACCTGAGTGTGGATCTAGAACAGTCAGATACTAGATCTAAAATATCAACTCAAACCCAACACTTATTTAATACGTAACTTTTGAAACAAAAATTTGAAATTTGCAGACATAAAAAGGTCTTTAAATCCAACAATCAAACTCAAAAAGTTATATGGGTCTGAACCAAATTCAGATCTACCATATATTTATAGCCTTAGCGTCACTAAAGCCTTAAAGGTAAAATAATAATCAATTGGCAATGCTAAGGCTATTAATATATGGTAGATCTGAATTTGGTTCAGACCCATATAACTATTTGAGTTTGATTGTTGGATTTAAAGACCTTTTTATGTCTGCAAATTTAAAATTTTTGTTTCAATAGTTACGTATTAAATAAGTGCTGAGTTTTGAGTTGATATTTGAGATCCAGTGTTTCAATGTTCTAGTTCCTCACTGAGGTGAGACATAGCTCAAAAACAATTGCTCTGGGAATAAGAATATTCTAGATAGAGATTTTAAATATTTTCTTTTACTGTACTTATTAAATAAAAGCTTATTTGAGTTTTTGATATGCTCCCTATACTACATATTTGTAAATACAAGCTTTTTAAAAGCAATGTCACATTATATATGACTTGCATCATTGAATATTAAAAAATGAATATATTCCAAAATTTTAAATATTAACTTTACAAATAAATAAAAAATAATAATAAAGTAAAGTCAATGGATAAAAAGATAGATTTCTGTTAGGATGAGACAAAAATTTTTGGGAATAAAAATGTCTATTTGATGCCATATAAATATTTATTGTAATAATTTAATGCTTTATTTAATAGCCACTTCAAAATCATTTATTTTGACGGCTTTTGGGACATAATAGTGGCATTACTATGGCTTTGTCTACTCTTCACTATTTTGTAGTTATTTATAATGTTATTTGAGAACTTTTGTATAGAAATGATTAATAATTAGTAGTAAAATATTTTGGAAAACTATTCATAATTATGTAAGCAAATTATGGAAAAATATAGAATATTTTATCAAAGTGTTACAACAAAATGAATTTCTCAATAGCTTTTGCTATAGCTCTCATAGCTTGAGAATAAAAAATCACCAATTAGTTCCATAATAAGTTTGCTTGTATTTGGTTCTCTGGTATGACACAGATATTTTCACATTTTTAAAGCTAATAATTCAATATAAAATTCAAATGTTTACCACCAGGTAAAGACAAAAGTGCAAATAAACTCTTATAGATAACCACAAAAGAGTGAAAGCTAAAAGTGACTATTTGGGCATCAGAAAACGCTGAAAAAGTGCAAAATAAATATAAAAAATGGAGTGTGTATCCAGTATAAAAAACACAAAATACAAATAATAGACAATTTAGTCTTTAAGACTTATATTTTATTACAAAATTGTATATTTTTACAAATAAGCCATCATTTATTATAAAATAAAACATCCATCTTGTTAAGTATAGAAATATTTAAATGCACCTTTTATACAATCCAGTTATTAATTTGTAATCAGGATGATCTTATAACAGTAAATAATACAACACATGATTATGAAATACATTATCATAGTTAACAATATAGATTGTTTATTTGTTTGTTTATTTCTTTTACATTTCATCTATCTTGACTAAACAAACATGGGTTTTTATACGGAACACAAAAGCTTTGATCTAAGATCAAATAAATCTAATATCATTTTAATTATTGCACAAGGAAATCTGGGCAATTACTATAACTTTATATTTTAATAAGTAGGATAAGAATTTTTTTCTTAAGCACACTTAGAGCTCAGTTTGAGTATATGTTTAAAAATAAATAAAAGTTTATTTTATGAATGAGCTGAGGTAAACTATTTAGAGAAGTTAAAGACTACTGATATGAATTTTCTATATACATTTGAAGTATTTTCCATCAGTTAATACATAGACAAGGTCCTTTTCAGCCATCACTGAAGTATTATTATTATTATTATTATTATTATTATTATTATTATTATTATTAGTATTATTATTATTATTATTATTATGTTTGTTGTTAGAGTTATTAACATGAATTAAAAAATATAAAACTCCATAACAAAAATAGTATTGTAATCGTATTTTTAATACGTATTTAAATACAAATATCACTACTACACGCACACATTCATGCATCACACACATTGGATATATATATATATATTGACTTGCTTTATTACAATGCTTAATAATATCTGTCTCATTTAGAATAATTACGGTTTTCTTCGAGATTTGTTGAGATAATAATAATAACAAAGATGGCTTCTTAGCAAATAAAGAAATCAAATAATAGCATTATAATATATATATATGATAAATATTTTAGGTAAAGAAAAGCCTTACTGTAGTTAGCAGATGTGTGTACATTTACGCCTGCACATAAGTATCTATCAGTCTCTTACTTATAAAGAGAAAGAAAAATATTCCGAAACTTGGTAAACCTGTAATGATTTTTTTGTTATTGTTATTGCCTGCTTAAAATATTACTATATTTGGGATTAAATTGTACTTATACTAAGAATCCAAACTTTTTTATCGTACTTGCTTATCGATTTCAATTAATTCAATTAAAACATTTATTACTTGGGATACGACATAATTCTACATTAAAAACAAATTTTAAAGTTTTGAAAACAAAAATAACAAAATTAATGAATTCAATATTAAATATAAAAAAAAAAACAATGTCACGTTGTTTTTTTTTTCAAATGCTGCCAAAAATATTTTTATTCGAATTATTATTAATAATAATATTTATTTAATTGGCTGCACACTGTTAATCCTGGCCTAATTATCTTTTTTATATATAAATTTATTGAATAATTAACTAATAAAATAATTAAGTATCAAAGGCGAAATCTATATACATTATATAAATATATAGTATAACAAACAATTACATTTACTTTTAACATATGTCTACTTATTTTCATAAAAACATTAATAAATACGTGATTAATAAACTACAAATACAACAAAATACATTAATAAAACTAAATAAGTGTTGATTTTAATTATTACAAGGGAGGAAAAAGAAAAGGTAATTTAATAATTTTAAATTAATTAATTAAACAATAAACTAAATTCTATTGCCATAATAATAAAATTATTATATTATATCTTAATAAACCTTGTCCGCTAAAACCAAATACTCTAATTAAAAATTTATCAGTTTCAAATATATATATAATGAACTTCATCTACAATATCTAGCGTGTTTAAAGGTAATACAATTAAATTATTAATAGAATTCTTGAATATAATATAATTCGCATTGACAAGTTAAATTTTGGATTGTTTAAATAAAAGTAAAAACAGTTGAGTTATATAAAACTTTGACATTAAAAAACAAAAATAAAAATATAATACTTATATAAATTTATTTTAATGTTTAATTTATATTCTAGATATTTTTAATTTAGAGTTCAAATTTATTTTTTAATTTATCTAGTCGTCGGCAGGTGGCGCTATAAATAGGAGAAATAAAATTTTAAAAAATATAGTAAATTTAAGCATAAGACATTTACCTACTAGTTCTACTAATATAACCATTTTTTTTTTTTTTAAATCTTTTTTTTTTTTTAAATTAATTCTCTAATTAATAGAAAAAAATAAATATTACAATTTCAAATTAATAAATATTAATTATATATTTGTTTGGGCAAATCAATAATTATTATTAGATAATTTGTTTGTAGAAATAGACTATATTTGCGGAATATTTATTACATAAAACCTCAATTCTATATATAAATTTTGTTTATAGAGTTAAAATTCTCAAAAGGCCACAAAATTATAATAATCAGTTTAACACTTTATAGATTCTTTTTTGTTATATTGCAGCGCTCTCTACATAATTCTTTAATAACTATTATCAATTTTTGTATTTTCAAATATTTTTTTTACAAACAGAAATTAATATATAACAATAATAGTAGTAACCAGTTTACATAAATTATCTTATAATTTATATAAAAATAATTTTATATATTAAAGATTTAATAAGCAATTAATTTGTAAAAAGCAATAACAACTAAACAAACATAGAAAGTAATATACAATCATATATAGTTTTACTTATGGTGTATGGAAATAATGGAAACAAACTAGTGGTTATATTTAAATACAGTATTAAAATAATGTTTCAATCATAACTGCCCTGATATAGATGTAATCATTTGTATTCAATTTTTTAACCAGAGAACAAATTTTGTATATTTATAATTATTTCAAGATGAAAAAACAATATTCGACTACCTTTATAGCTGTGGAGTTCATAAAAAGGTCAAACACAGATGTTCTAATAATAATATTAATCTTAGACCCCACATTTCAGAATCTAACCCTATCACTGTGCAAGCTAACTCATACAGAATAGGGATTATAAATTATGAGTAAAAATAAAAATTGCAAAGACCATATTTGTAAGAAATTAAAAATACATGAATATAATAACCTTTAGCAATTGAATGTCTGTATGCTCTCATTAACATATCATGTTCATAAAGGCTTATTAAAGCAGAAATGGAAGATAATTATATTTAAAATGAATATATTCTTAAGAATGATTCATCAAATGTTTTATCCAAAATTATGCTTAGTCTATTAAAAAACTGTAAAGAAAAAAGAAAAAATAATAAATCAAACAATTTTAAATGAAAATCTCAAAAAACAAAACAAAAAACAGTACAACAAAATTAGAAAAAAATATTTGAATCAATCAGTATTCCAAAGAAATAATAAGTTGACTGACATAGAGCCAAAATATAAAAAAAATCATATATGCAGATGCAAATATAATTTACACTTATTTAATCAAAAACTATATTCATCTTAAGCAATCGTAACCTAATTAAAACAGACAAAACTTTCTATACAAGCCAGAGTAATCAATGGATGCCAGAATGTGCATAAAATCCCCATCTATTGCCTACTCATCCAATATCCCCAGACTAGTTTCTGGCTTGTGGCCTTTATCAGTGAGGAGCCTTGGATCTGAGAGCACTGCACCTAGATCTTAGGAGCTAATGCAACCCTCCAGCAGCCACCTTTTATCACTACTTAACTACAAAACTATGAGACTTAAATTGAAAACATTATATTTTCAATCCAAGCTCATTAGCATATATAGTCCTGTAGCTCTGAATTCAGTTCAGTTCCTATACATTGTGGTGTCTTTGGTTCTTTAATAACCATAACCACCACTATCCTATTAGGCAGGATTGGTTTTAAGCCAATAAACATCACATGATAACTACTTTTTGTGCTTGCTTATAACTGTTATTAAAACAGGCAAAACTCTCTATATGTATTGTCACTCAATGCAAGCCAGAGAAATCAATAGATGCCAGCAGGCTTGTGCATAAAATCATGTGATGTTATTGGCTCAATCATAACCTCTCATAAAAGCCATTGTGAAACAAAATGGCTTACATGTGCATATTTCCCTACACTTTATTATCAAGAAAACAACAAAAATAAACAATACAATTGATCAAAAATTGTCTTAATAACTTTCCTAGTAAATGCTTGGTTCTTTTTTTTATTTTTAGAACTATCCAAAATATATATCCCAGGTCTTTACAGAAATTCCATCTCAGTGGAAAATAGCAATCACTAAATGATGAAACACTATGTGGAAAAAAACCAGTTCACTAACTTCTTCATACTATTCTATCATATGGTCAAGACTTTTTTCCAAAACATCAATATTCAGGCATTCTTTATGACTGTTTTCTCATTTTCTAAACAAAAAATTTAAAACCAGGAAGAGGAAAAACTACCCTGTTGATTTATAGATTATTAGCCTACTTTGAAAGTTGAATATTTGTCTTCTTGTTGTAACAAGTTAGATCTTATTGTTATTAAATACAAAAGGGATTTAACTTTTATCATATGCACCTTGAACATTTATAGCAGTCAAACAATGTAGTTGTTTGGCTATAGAGGGCTCTCTCAAACATCAAGACAAGATAGTGGCTTCATAAAAATGAGACTGGCCATCTTGTCTTTAACCTAAATTTCAAATGCATAAATAATCAGAAAGTTAGATCATATTATTATAAATCATATTTCAAAGAATTCTTATAAATTTCAGAGAATTCTTAGAATGGGTAGCCTTAAACTTTGCATGTAATATCAGAAAAAAATGAACAAGAAAGTATTGATTTTTTAAAATTATGAAAAAATCTTTATTTAAACAAAATTTAAAAGTTAAAATTATTGAATGTTCCAATACTTGTGGCCCTCTCTGAGGAAATATGATAACTTGATGATTAATGGACAAATTACTGGTATTCCTTTTAAAATAAAAACTAAACCAGTAACAAAAATAAACTATTTTAAATTAAAATTCACGAGTACTATATCAATTCAATATCATAGTAAAATTTAGAGAATTGTCTTGAATCATATATAAGACATTGAAAAGTTTGAATTTGTATTCAAAATAAATAAGTTTATAAAAAAAAAAGTATATATGTATTTCTAATATAGAATATTCAATGCACATTATAATCAACACAGAAGAAAATAATCTGCAAATGTAAACAGTCTAATAACTGGGTCCTGAAATAATAAGAAAGGTTTTTTAAAATTATCGAATATATATATATGAATATATATTTATATTTCTCATGTGTCATAGCATCAGTTGGGAAGTGAACCCGCTAACTCAGGACAACTACTTGTAAAGCAGCTGTCATCTGACCTCTCAACCACCAATGCTTGATTGAAGTGAATGTCTCTTTATATTTTCAGCATTAAGCACTAAGAAAGTAAAAAGTAAATGGTACAATTAAAAATAAAGTGTCTTTCGAAATACAATAAAAGTAATTCTATGATTGGTAGAAACATTGTCATTTTGGAATAGGAAATGAAAAAGTTGACATGAATCACTATTTTATTATTACAGAAGCCATAGTGCAAATTCCTAATTAACATAATTTGAAAGACATTTATTAACTGAAATTAAATTTAATCTTAGCATTTTACACTTGATTACAACTTTTTAAAAAATAAATGTATGCTTAAACAAACATCAAACTAAATAATAATTAGATAAAAAGTAGTAAGTCTTAACAGTTTTTTTTTTCAATCACATTCGACATAGCTAAAATCTGTTTGACTATTAAAGATAGAAATATTATCCTCATGATTTAGAAAAAGGAGTAAAAAATTTCTTCTAAACTAATCCAATGTTCATATCTTAAGGATTCAATTTTGCATTGATATTTTTTTATCTGATGTAGTCAACAATTTTTATAAAATGTTCTTAAATGTCAAATTTATACTTTAATTCCTCTTTACTACCTACTATTTTGCCTCCACTAAACTAAAAAGAAAGATTGTAAAACTGGAAACATTCTATTATATAAAAAATCAAACTAACAAGAATCATAACAAAAACCTCATATAATTTCAGTAATAGGACCTTTTTACTTATCAAATTACTAAACACAGATTATAGAATTTTGCAGGAACAGTTGCTACCACAATGATCCTATTTATGTAATAAAAATCTGATTCTTAATTTTAAAAATCTGTCCAGATATGTTTGTAACTATGCAATATATATATATGTCAACAGATGGCATTCTACCAAAAACACCATCAAGCATTTGTTTACATAAATGTCAGAGCATGCATTCAATATCTCTAACTTTAATTCCACTTTCAGATCATGATCAACACCATCTGTTGACATAAATACAAGCATTAGCAAGTTTTTAACTTGTTTTTTGTTTTTCATATATATATATTTCACATAAAAGAGGTTTTCCATCAAAAAATTGTATAAACCAGTGGTCTTCAACTCTTGGTCCACAGACCGGAGTCAATCTGCAGAAATTTTTTGCCAGTCCGCACTAGACTGGCAGGAAAGTGTGTAATAACAAAATAATAAGATTTCAAACTTTTAATTAATATAAATAATTTTTATTTATTTTTTCATTGCAATTGCTTAAATAATATTAATTATAAATCAAAATTTTATTTAAATTATTAGATAATACTACAATTACTAAATAATAATCAAAGGAATTTATCTGAAAATGCAATCTTTAAAAACAAAGCACCACTCCTTATATGTCTATACCTAATAGGCATGTCTTTATTGCATCAGATCACTTATTCGTCACATATAGCAAATTTTTTATAACATTTGTATCATCTTTTTATTTTATGTGTGACATTCCTTTTTGAAATTGTAAACTTCACAAAATGGAGACAGATCATTGATGATGATTTCTCTTCACCGAGAACATAAATCTATTATCTTTTTTTTTTTTTTAGCAAAATGACATCTTTATAATGATTGAGTTGTTTTATTTCTATGTGACACTTTACCAAAACAACTTTTCATTCTGTTTCTTTTTTTAATTGGGTAAAAATGAGATTAAAATAACACCAGATTCAAAATAAATAAAAAAGTTTTTTATTATACAAACTCCATATATATATATATATATATATATAACATCTTCTTGTATATTTAACACTAAATACAGATATTACATTTATCATAAGCATAGTCATGAAATCACACTAGCTGTGATATTTCCCAACATTCAGATGAATAACATTTTATTTTTGCATGTTTTAATAATAAAATAATAAATGTAGCAATGCAGCCACATTAATGAGAATGTACTGTTTTCTGTAGCAGTATGACTGCACAACTCAAGAAAGAGTGTTCAGCACGTGAAGGTAAGCAACACCATTACAATACACAGTAACTAGTGTGTTGTTTTGGTCAGTTATAACAGTTATGCTCATCTAAGACTAAGCAGTTTAAGTCTTTAAAAAAATTTATCTGTAGACTTCTGCCAGTGTGCAAAATCTTATCCTTATTTTTGCTGGTCCATGAAATCTTATCCTTATTTTTGTCAGTCTGCAGGTGTGAAAGGGTTGAAGACCACTGGTATAAACAATCAGATTATATATTTCTGTAGATGTATACATTTTTTAAGATTTTGAAAGAGTTAAATTTTTTCTTTTTTTTTTTTTTTGGGGGAAAAAAAATAAAAAAATTTTTTTTTAAAAAAACAAACACTTTTTTTTAATTATTTTTTTTTTTTATTTTTTTTTTTTTTTTTTTTTAAAAAAAATATATATATATATAATGGGCAAAATTTTTAACAAACACAAATTCTAATGACTGTTATAAAATCTATCTATCTATGTATCTATCTAGCTATCCATCCATTCATCTATCTTATGAGTCTATTTATTTGTCTAGTCATTAGTTAGGCAGACTGTCTTTTCATTTGCTTATTTGTCTACTTGTTCACTTATTAATCTTTAAACTATGTCTCTCTGTCTATTTCAATAGATAAACATGTACACATATTCAAGAACCAAAGCACTTAATCAGCCAATAAAACATTCAGGAATTATGTATATCCTATTGGTTATTAATCTTTTGCTATTATACTGTGAATTATATTTGGAGACAAATTAGCTGTTAGCAATTTATGGTTTAATATATATTGTTTAAAAGAGATTGCCTTGATAACAGATTGAGTTTGTTGATTGTTAATGATATTATAATTGTCTAAGTGCTGCCTGATTTATATGAATACATATATAGTGAGTGTAATTCCAGGTTTATATTAATATTTAATTTTATATCTTTAATTCTATAATTAAATTACATAGAAAAATTAAAATTTTAATCAAAAAATATTGATTGCCTTAAAGCTATATACAATATTTTAAATTTACTTTTATTTATTTTTTTTTGAGATTACCGCAGCCATTTAATCCAGAACACACCTATTACAAAAAACTCCAATAAAAAAGCTATCATAAGTTAATGAGAAAAATTGTTTAATCTCAGGGATTGTCAATTACTAACAATTGATAGGTTTTTGGCAACATTAGAGGTATTTATCTGGATATAATCTTCTCATTTCTATTCTTTATAATAACAATCTATGGAAATATTTAGTTCAATATATATATATATATGTATGTTATAAAAATAAAATGAGATCCATCATTCAAAAGATACTGATATAAAAATTAATAATAGAATTATTTTAAATAATATAAAATAATGCATTAATTAGAAAACTATAAGACAAGTTATTTTAAATCCTTCACAAAAGTAAGCTGTGATAGTGCTATCATATTTGGCATTTTATATGGTGCGATGGCACTATGATTACTGTTTTCCTACATTGTTTTAAAGCATTGAATATATTTAATTATGGCATGAAGCTTCCATTTTTAATGTATTAATTTTAAAAAATTCCAAAAGATGTCAGCAGTATAGAAACTTTATGGACCTCTGTATGTGAGAACAGCACATTCCATTATTCTGACAAAGCTATGAACGAGGTGATGATTTATGATTGGTTGATGCTTTAGATTGTTTTACTCTCTGGGTAAATGCCACAAAAATGTGATTTTTAGTAATTATGAGTTATTATGTTGCAATATTTTTGTAAAAGACATTAAACCAAAAACTATGTCACTGAGGGGGGAATTGTTTTTGAAAATATTTTATTTTTTATAAAGATCATTGTTAGAAAGTATGAGAAATGGAAATAGCCATGGAAACAATCATTACAAACAATAAATAAAATTGTTTTTGTAAAAACTGTAAGTGAAATATTTTATTAACAAGAATTATTAACTTTTAGCATTTTTTGTTTCTTTGATGATAACTAATTCTAAATATATCATTTTTAGTAACATAAAATTGTAATATCTAATATTTTATTTTTAAAACTTTTTAAATAGGTATACTGAAGTCATGTGTTTTTTGTTATCATTAAGATTTTCAATTAGTTACTTACTTTTGTATTTTTAAAATATTAATTTTAAACATTTTATTGCATTTTTTATAAATGTTTAAGTATTTATAATGTTATATATAAATTAATGAAAAAAAAATTGCACTAAAAAATCAAACATGGCATCATATTGAAAATAAGTCACTAATGTCTATTCAATAATTTGACGGTAGGATTGACACTGATATAGTTAAGTAAGAGATCTAAATATCACCATTTGCAATTTATATGCTATAAGTTTAATTATAAATCAGCCGTTGTCTTCATACATTTGTCAAGTATAATTAATGTATTAAAATAAATTTTAAATCAGGTTTTCCCAACCAGGGGTGCCCACATCCCCAAGGGGTGCAACATAACATTTCATTTTTTGTTTAAATTAAAGGATTATGTTCAATTTTAATTTTTCATCATTTATTAGGGTAATGCAATCACATGATCATAACTTGAGAAACTTCCAGAATTATTAAGAATTAATCAATGACATTATGTGATATTGGAAAATTCTCTAGAATGATTCATAGATTATATAAATCCACCCTTGATGTTATGATAGTCAGTAAATAGGTGATTCTTTTGTTCATGCAATGCTCATTTCTCTTGTCTCTAATAAATCATGATTATACTTAATATTATTTTACTTATTGTTATGTTTTTCTAATTAACTTTATTCATTTTTTTCAGATTATAATTCTTAAATTATTAATTAAGCTTTCATTATGTCAAAGAAAAAAAATTGAAAAGATGATTGTGCACAGTTTGGTTTCACTTGCACCAAAACAACTGAGAGTCTGCAAAAATCCATGTGCATACTTTGTGATGCTGCCTTTTCAAATACAAATATGTATCCATCAAAGCTGTTGGGACACTTCAACAACCACTATGGTAAAGCAGATGTTGTAGAACATGATGTTGAATCATGGAAAGATAAAAAGGTCTGCTTTGATTCTTGAGCAATCCTTCCAAAATTTGTTTCGCATATCTGCTGTCAAACCACTGCTGATGGCTTCATACCATGTGGCATATAAAGTAGTAAAATCCAAGAATCCCCATACAATTGCAGAAAGGGTGATAAAACAATGTGCATTAGAAATGGCAACAAAAAGCCATTAGTACTGTTATCAAATAATGTTATTTAAAGCTAAAGTGGTGATTTGTGTTTAATGATTTTGGACCATGTCATCATAGTTATCAAAGCTAGTTCCTTGAAAATCTCTCTCTAGTTAGATGAAACAACAAATATTAAAATAGTTAGGTATGGTCATGATGGTATCATAATGAAAGATTTCCTGTTCTGTGGAGATCTGAAAACCACAAAAGAAAAAGGTGTCTTCCAGTGTGTAAAATACTTCTTTGCAAAATAGGACTTAGATATCAAAAGTATTGATTGTCTATGTACTGATGGTGTCTCTCCTATGCTAGAAAAGAAATCAGGATGTTTTCCACAGTTGAAGCTAAAGATATCACACTTGCTAGGTATCCATTGTTTTCTTCCTCAACATACTTTGGCATCAAAAACATTGCCTCCAAATTTGGAAACTAATTCTTGGATGCTGTGGATCATCAATTGGACTAACAGTCATGCTCTGAACCACTGTTTCTTTAAGTTTTTTAATGATGATTTTGGAAATGAGCATTCAGTTTTGATTTTTCACATGGGAGTTCATTGGATGTTATATGGGAGATCTTTAATGCACTTCTTCAAATTGTGATAAGAAGTAAAAGCTTATCTGAAGGAATGTGAACATGATCTTCCTGAAGAACTTAAATCACAAGAATTCAACCAAATATTAGTTTATTTGAGTGATATTTTTATTTGTCTGAATGACCTGAATGAAACATAAACATATTGAAATGCTGGGGAAAGTTAAATGTTTTGTTAATGAGTTAAAAAAGGAAATGTTTCAAATTTCCTATTTACTCAATCTCATCAACCATTTCTTAGTTCATAACCATGAGGCTCCAATTCTAAGTGTGTGTAAAGATATTGTGGATCATTTGGAGAAGAACTGTAAACTTCAGGAAAATGGATTACAAATCCATACTATTTCAATGTAGATAAAATGTCAGATGATGAAGAGCTTAAGGAAGAGCTTTTTCAACTGAGCATAAATTGTGTTCTTAAAATGCAGTTTGAGAGCAATATTGGTGTTCATTAATGGACATGTTTCCAAAATTTTCTGAAAAAGCACTAACTGTGCTGTACATACCATTAATTATAGCATAGTCATTCAGTTCTGGATACCTTTTATCAATAAAGACAAAATCTAAAAGTCACTTTGGTGCATAGACAGTCATGGATTGCTATCATCCACAATGTGCCACATTTTGAAACACTTTTATACAATAAACAGGCACAAAATCGTCACTATATTTAATTTGTCTTATGAGTATTTGAACATTAGTTATAATTTTTTAAAGGAAATTTCATGCATGAATGAAAATTTAATTTTTTTTGTAGTGTTTATGCAACTTTTAATTTGTTGTAATATTTTTTTCTTTTCCATGTGTTCTATTTTTGTTTATATATTATTAAAATTGATTATATAAATTTGTTTTGGTCATCTTCATTCTTATTTTTAAATAAATTATTATTTTAAGGAGCATGAGAATATATTAAAATTTTTTAGTGGTATGGACATAAAAAGGTTGAAAAACTCTGTTCTGAAACATACCTAATTAGTGAAAGTGAATATAATAATTTGAAAAATTATATAATATCTCTTTCAAACTCAAAATTTTATAAAGAATCAAATAAATCAATTAGTGTTTTATTGAAAAATTTATTCGAAAAAGTTGATGAACTTTAAGCTTTAGTGCTGGTGCAAAATGATATTTCCAATATATTCAAGACTTCCATTCTATTTCATTAATTCCGTCAAATATTAAAAAAACTGTATTTCTACAGTGCTCTTTACAGAATGCTTTAATTAGTTGTCAACAGTTTTGTCTACTTAGCAGACTTCTTCAGATTTAAAAAACCAATTATATTATTATATTATTTTGCTAAGTAGAAATATTGTAACTTCATATATATATATATATATATTAATTCAACATGTTATTCAATTTCAATAATTTTTCTCTTCTATAATATCATTTTAAATTTTAAAATAATTATAATGAATTACTTATTTTGAATGATTCTGCAAAATATACTCTTTTAATTTATAACTAATGATTTTGTTTAAAATATATTTTAAATTTAATCTATATCTCTCTCTGCAGAATTTATTTGAAAAATGTTTTTATTATTATTTTTTTAATAGAAATGTAATATTTTATGTTTTAGATATTTTATTGTTATTAGCATCTATATATATATATACATACAATTATTTATTTATTCAATATACACATACTGTATATTATTTTTTATTATACATATTTTTAATCTTTTTGATATATATACGTACTTTATATTTTTATATTACTATTTTTTGATCAGTAATTTTGTTACAGAATGAGTATTCAGGTTTGAGTCTATTTTTCTCTTGTATACAGTATCTTTTATTTTAATTTTTGTTTTAATATCAATAAAACATATTTTAAAACTCTTTTCATATATATATGCCCAGTGCTTTTGAATGAAAATTAATAATAGATTTATTAACATTTTATTTTATTACTAAAATTTTATTAAAATAGAATTTCTCTTTTTTTCTATTTTTTAAATTTTATTTAATATATAAGGTATATGAACACAGACTTTCACACGACCCACCACTATCCACACTATCTCATAACACTGATACACTTGAACACATATATGTTGAAAGGATAAATAATCATCAGATTTTCAATTGGATGGATGGTTGGAGGGTGGAGTAGATTGAAGCCTGTTCATTAAAGTATGAGGTTTGGCTATTTTATATATCTGAGCACTTATAGTATATATATGTGGAGATGGTAATCTGGACCAACTGATGATTGCTGGTTTAGCATGAAATACGTATATTGGTGATTATTTATCTTTTCAACATATATATGTTCAAGTGTATCAGTGTTATGAGATAGTGTGGAGAGTGGTGGGTTGGGTGAAAGTCTATGCTCATATACCCTACATATTATATATATAGATCCAGGAATATAATAAGCCTGTGTGTTTCAGTTATTAAATTTTATTTAGTAAATACTAATTAAAATCTTTTTATATTTTTAATTCTTATTTAAATATTTATTATTTAGTAAATTTCTCACTTTTTACTAACAATTAATGTTAAATTTGTAATAATTATTTTTATTTGTTTGGTGAACAATTTTATTCCGTTTGTTATTTTTACAGTCTATTTACTTAATATTTTTATTTTTAATTTTGTTATTTATTATACGTTTTTTTTTCTTGTGTTTTTTTTTCTATTATTTTAATTGAACCATTGTTATTTTTACATGATTTTATTTTAATTTTTTTCAAACACACTTTTATAAATATATTTATTTGAACAAAAATTAGTTACAATCAAAATATTTTTGCATTTAAACTATTTATTTTATATTTCATA
Source organism: Epiperipatus broadwayi (assembly GCA_028023455.1). NCBI lineage: Eukaryota > Metazoa > Onychophora > Udeonychophora > Euonychophora > Peripatidae > Epiperipatus > Epiperipatus broadwayi. Next base: position 4,118,677 of record JAQFVV010000040.1, read on the forward strand.
TTTATATTTTGGTGCTAGTTTGTAATAATATATTTAATACTATATACTTTTCTACATACTAATGAGCATTCCTGTTTTACCATTATTGATCTCATTTTCAATTAGATGTCCAAAAAATAATTTTGTTATCTATTTCTTTTATTTATTGTATATATTATTTTTAATCAATTTTATTCATGTTTTATACATTTTTCTATTTGTGTTTCATTTGTTTTAAAAATCAATAAATAACCATCTATGTATCTTTTATAGAATCTTAATTGCAACTTATTTTATTATTTTGCTAAAAGGTACATAGATGGCTATTTATAAAATTTTAGTACAAAGGATAGACAATAAAAAAACCTATAAATAGCATGACTAAAATTGATGAACAAACAAAACTTCCAATATATAAAAAAATAAATAAAATTATTTTTATGAGTATTTTCATTGAAAAAAATAATAATAAAGGGAAAACAGAAAGACACACATTAATCTATAGAAAGAGATACAGTGACAAAATAATATCACAAATTGGTATTCAAATATAAATTTGAAATACAAAATAAATCGTTTAAATACAAATATAAACAGATCATTTAATTATTATTTAAATAAAGTCTTTACAAAAAACCAATTAAAAAAATTAAATGAATAAATAATAAGAATAAAAACTATTATGGAATTAAATCAATAAAAAACAACATCAAAAAATAGAAATAAAAACTATAACAAATATCAAAAATAAAAATATCAGATACATAAGTATAAGAATAAATAATGTAAAAATAATAAACAGAATAAATAAATTTATTGAAAAATAAATTAATAAAAAAATTAAACATACAAATTATTCTAAAAAGTAATATGAGAAGTATATTGAAGAATAATAAGTATTGAAATACGAATAAAACAACAAAAATATTTAAATGGTATTTATAAAATAAAATGAAAAACATGTAAGTAAGAAAATCTAATAACTATATAGGGAAAATAAAAAATGGAATTATAACATGTTTTGGAAAATATATAAATGATAAAACAATCTACTAATATGTATACAAAAACACAATAAACTTATTTAATGAAAATGTTTTTAAAATAGGTTTTACTAAAAATAAAACAGAAAGAAAAATAAAGAAGTTATTCACAAAAAAATATATGTAAATCTGAATAATTGTGGATCAGAATTACTTCATTAATATCATTATATATATATAAATTATAAGTTTTTGGGTTATACTGTGTCTTATTTTCCATTGAGCACCGATATTTCGACGGAATAGCAACCGCCATTTTCAAGGTTAACTTTTGAAAGAAAAACCATTAGATCTTAACAAATAACGTGACTGTGTGTGAGATGAGAAATGAGATTCCAGTTCAGCATTCACAATATGAGGCTTATCAAAATGTTTATTTTCCTCAGTATTTTTACCTGTTAATTTTAAGTTAATATTGGATAAAAAGAGAGGTTTCCACATAGCTGGAATACGTTGTGCTTCATCAGTTCTATTTAAACCAGTAGGTCTCTTTAATATTTCAATTGACTCTCTCATGGTTCTTAAATCATATCTTTCCAAATTAGCAAGTATTTTTGTATTGTCAAAATTAGGTTTGTGACCAGTTTCTAAATAATGGGAAGTAAAAACTGATGTGCTAATTTTTTGTTGAAAAGCATTTTTATGTTCCTTAATTCTGACATTAATTCGTCTATTAGACTGACCCATGTAGCCTCTTGAGCACTGGAAACATGGAATTTCATAAACTCCTTGGTGTTCCAAAAGTATTCTGTCTTTAGGTTTATACAAAAAATCACCAATTTTTTTGCCAGTAGAAAAAGTGGTCTTTATATTAAAACAAGATAGTCTTCTACTGATTTTATCAGTAACCCCCCTAATGTAAGGCAAAATTACTCTATTAAAAGAAAAATTATCAATTCTATCCTCTTTTTTCTTTTTAGTATTAATGTTATATAAAGCCTTACATATGATGTTTTTATTATAATTATTAAAAAGCAGAATACTTTTTGTAAGTTTTATTTCTTGGGAAAGATGTTCTTTATCAGATAAATTATAAGCTTTAGTGAAAAGATTTTTAACTACAGAAAAAATTTGTGCAGGATGATGATGAGAATTAAAATTAAGATATCTGTTTGTATGAGTGGATTTTTTGTAAACTGATGTTGACAATGTTTCATCACATTTTCTTGCAAGAAGTGGAAAATAACAGATCACTTTCTTTTTTGGATGTTTTAATTGCAAGAAAATGTGATGAAACATTGTCAATATCAGTTTACAGAAAATCCACTCATACAAACAGATATCTTAATTTTAATTCTCATCATCATCCTGCACAAATTTTTTCTGTAGCTAAAAATATTTTCACTAGAGCTTATAATTTATCTGATAAAGAACATCTTTCTCAAGAAATAAAACTTACAAAAAGTATTCTGCTTTCTAATAATTATAATAAAAACATCATATGTAAGGCTTTATATAACATTAATACTAAAAAGAAAAAAAAGGATAGAATTGATAATTCTTCTTTTAATAGAGTAATTTTGCCTTACATTAGGGGGGTTACTGATAAAATCAGTAGAAGACTATCTTGTTTTAATATAAAGACCACTTTTTCTACTGGCAAAAAAATTGGTGATTTTTTTGTATAAACCTAAAGACAGAATACTTTTGGAACACCAAGGAGTTTATGAAATTCCATGTTTCCAGTGCTCAAGAGGCTACGTGGGTCAGTCTAATAGACAAATTAATGTCAGAATTAAGGAACATAAAAATGCTTTTCAACAAAAAATTAGCACATCAGTTTTTACTTCCCATTATTTAGAAACTGGTCACAAACCTAATTTTGACAATACAAAAATACTTGCTAATTTGGAAAGATATGATTTAAGAACCATGAGAGAGTCAATTGAAATATTAAAGAGACCTACTGGTTTAAATAGAACTGATGAAGCACAACGTATTCCAGCTATGTGGAAACCTCTCTTTTTATCCAATATTGACTTAAAATTAACAGGTAAAAATACTGAGGAGAATAAACATTTTGATAAGCCTCATATTGAGAATGCTGAACTGGAATCTCATTTCTCATCTCGCACACAGTCATGTTATTTGTTAAGATCTAACGGTTTTTCTTTCAAAAGTTAACCTTGAAAATGGCGGTTGCTATCCCGTCGAAATATCGGTGCTCAATGGAAAATAAGACACGGTATATCCCAAAAACTTATAATTTATCTACATCATATAACCGTGAAAACATTAAGTATAACATATATATATATATATATAACAGTATAAGGACATTTAACACCCTTGAAAGTGCTTTATTTTAATAATAATTTTCATGCAATTGTAGCTTTTTTTATGAGAGTATTTCAGCCCATAGAGTTATAATTTACCACTGTCTAAAAAAGTTTGTTAATTTTATAAATTCTAAAATAGACTTAAACAATCAAACAAATATTAACAAATTTTTATTAAAATAAATTTAATAACATATAAGCTATTTTTAGTATTATAATAAATTGGAGTATATATGTATATATAAATATATGTAATTAATCATTAAAATCAGTTAACACTTAGACAATCCCAATATCAATAACAATCAACAATCTCAATTTGTTGTCAAGGCAACATCCTTTTAATAATAAAGATGGAATTCCACCTTTATTTATGATCCAATATATTTATATAGGCACTAAAGATTGCAATTTGGCTACATAGATTGAAATTATTGACAATAGGTTGAGAATGTTGATTTTAATGTTTACTTGTAAGCTCATTTGGCATTGAACATTATTCCACTTACACATATAATTACATATTTTTTTATTTATATGTTGGCACACATTTATTAAACCTTTTTAGATTTTTTATATGGTTTTAAATATTTTGTAAATGATATTGTGTATATGTAGTTAAAATAAAACTATTTTATATTTATGTCCAGAAGTAGCATATTATTATTCTGTTTTAGATCTTAAAAAAATTGTGAGTTTATCAAAAGAAGAAAAAGTTATTTTTAAAATTCCATAAAGTGATTTACTTTAGAGGATTAAAGTAAAACTTGTTTGTACCTAGACTTAAACCTTACAAGTTCCTTCTGAAAAGTTATACATTGGATTGCTTAATATAAATCTTCCAATTAAGAAGGTTTTAATAAAGATGTCAATTTTTTATTACATAATTTTATAATCACAGTAAGACTAACATACCTTTATTTATAATAAATTAAATACACCTGGGTCTCATTTTACGTGATAGATAGGTTCCTCAGAAAACACACGCAAATGAAATCGTGCAAAAATAGATGTAACTTACATTGAAAAAGGGGGGATGTGGTCTGTGATTTTTCAAAATTCACATAAAAAGAAAGCACCAACGTAAAATTACTTTAAAATTTGTGTGCAAAAAAAAATAAGGAAATAAAATATGACTAATAAAAAATTTCAAATTTGAAAAAAATTGATACAAGACAAACCTTTTTTAACTATAATATTTAATTTTATTCAAAATAATATATTTTTATGTATAATTTACAGTACAATAATTTACATTTTTTTATACACGTTTTAATTATTATAGCTATTTGCCAAAAAACACATTCGTTTGCAAACAACTAGCGCCAACTTCACACTCATGTTGTAACAATGTTTTTCTGGTGACAATATAATTAGTAATTAATCTTTGAGATGATGATTTTATTAATTGTTTATGAAACTAACAACTAAAAATTAAATTCTTATTTTTGTCTTTAATTTTCAATTCCGTTTAAAAATCAAATTTCACATTAATTTCAAGTCGCAGCAAGTAATTTTTAAATTGTTAATTACAATTAAAAATCAGATTTTAATTGTCAAATTTAATTGTGCCCACTGCTATTACTGACCTTTTAAAAATAAACTTGTGGACACTAAATGATTAATAATTGAATACGTTCTTTTTTAAAAAGCAAAAACAGAATGTGATTTAAAATGCAAAATTAACACGTACAATGTTTGAACAAATTTACATTATAATCTTATAAAATTTAATGTGTGTATACATAAAATGTGGAAATTATGATTTTAATTTCATTATTGCATAAAATCTTACTATTATAAAGCACTGAAAATATTGAAATTACTAAGATGAAAGTCGAATTCCAATAATGTGCTATTACTTTCAATATAACGCAAGTGTGCAAAATTTATTATTTAAAGTAATAGCGCATTATCGGAGTTTGACGTCCAGTGAAACATGAACCATGTAACTTCAAAATTGTGGAATAAGTCCGTGTAAAAAGAGACCCAGGTGTATATCAAATTTATTAAGCGCACACAAATAATATTATAATAACGTGAAAGGCTTAAACCTTCAAACCTGTGCCTTAAACATGCTAATGTAAAGGCAATAAGATGTAATAATAACTGCACGTGATGTCCACGTGCAGTTATTATTACATCTGATTGGCTGTACGTTAGCATGTTTAAGGCGCAGATTTGAAGGTTTAAGCCTTTCACGTTATAGTAATAAATTAATAAATGAATTTGAAAATTACAATGGATGTTTGTTTTATTCTATCCCAACCAACAACATGAAATCATATACTTTTACAATACGACATTTTAAGAACATTTTAAAAATATACCAAAGACAACGCTAATTAACATAAGTAAAACTATTTCTTAAAAAAAAAAAAAAAACATGCAAAAAAATATAATTTGAAAACGGTCAATTTCTTTACCAAATTAGTCGGTCTAAAATATTTTTGTTTTCAAATTTAACATTAAATCATTATGCATATTACAGACAATGGATATAATTAATTAATAGAATTGCAAAGCACATACATTAAGTTTATTAATCGTATGTATACTTCATTAATAAAATCTATATTATTGGAGATTGAATTTAATATCTCTGAGATATCTAGTTAATATGCAGGTATATAGAGATCAGGTGATAATTAAATATTAGAATAGCTGAAATGTGGAGTCTTTAGCCTTTAATTTCATCTCCCTATTTCTGCTCTAAATTGAACAGGACAATGTAATAGTATATATTAAAATGATAATATTTAAAAATTACTGCAACACATAGCCATAAACATGAATTGTTTTAATAATAGATTAATCTGTTATATTACATTTATCTAAATAAAAACAATCAATGATAAAATAATTAAATGTATTTAGAACGAAATAAAGTTTATTTAAAATTCATTTGTAACTCTAAAGTGAATTTTTCTAAAAGCAAAACAAGATATAAAAACAAAATTATATTTTAAAATTCAATTTATAATTTCAAAAAACAACATTACAAAAGATAAGTTATGATGTTACCAAGATGTTTCTTTATTATGCCAATGATAAATTTCTGTTTTATATTATTTCATTTTCAAGGAATTGTGTTGTTCTAAGAAAACAATTACATTCAAATAATGTCTTCATTAAATTCTATAAAAATAAAAATAAATATGTACACCAAATGTAGTAAACTTATGATATACAATTTTAATTTTTAAACAAAATGTGGATCTGCAAGCACAATAACTATCTAGAAAATAAAAATTCTTCACTTAAAAGCATGCCCATTGCTTTTGAAAACACATTTACTGCCTTTGCCATACAATACTGACAACTAAAGATTTTAATTAAAATTGAAAATTCAGTATAAATTTTAGTTCAAGATTTGACCATCAAATAAATACAATACTGACTAACAAATACAAACGATAGCTGTAGTTAAACACCTTTAAGCCTTATGACTGCAGCAGTACAATTCATCTAAAGGACATTATAAGCTTATAAAAAAGACTAAAATATCAGTGGCAAAAATGCTGAAATATATACTGTAGTTAATGATTGCCACTCCACTAACACTTTTTTGAACCACATGAAGAAAGATATCTTTAAAAAAATGTTATCATAGATATATTTTGTGCTAAACCAGCACTCATCAGTTGGCCCAGTTCACAATCTCTTACATATACCTTTAGCATTTGTTCTATATTTAGCAATAGTACATTGTTGCATTTTGATTGACGTGTCAAACTTACTCTACCCACAACATTCATGCAAACAACACAAACACTTTCATGATTACCATTAATCATTTAAAATAAATTGAGCTACTGCTAAAACTCACTGCACTTGTTAAAATACCCATTTGACAGCCAATCAGATGTCATGATAGCCATCTAAATGTCAATCAAACCCCTTTCTTGTAAAATCTTTGTTGTGTATTTGGGTTTGATTGTCATTTAGATGGCTATCATGACATCTGATTGTCTTTCAGATAGGTATTTTAACAAGTGCAGTGAGTTTCAGCAGTAGCTCAATTTATTTCAATTTTCAACTATCTGCACTTCACAAATTAAAATATCATTAATCATTTATTAACAAGAGATTAACCCTAATTCAGATATAATCTTTAAACATCTGGTGGCAGTTTTATATTTTCTGTAATTATTAGCCCCTACAATAAACAATATTTCCTCAGTGAGATTTAAGATTTATGTATGATTTATATCACAAAATAATTATTACAAAATTTTATTTGAACTGAAGATGTCATCTTAAACTAGAATCAAAATAGCATAATGAAAAAAACACTTAAACTATGCATTACTTACTTACATTGATAAGGTTTTATGATATAACATCTACTTTATATAGTATTAAATAATGGTATTTGGTCTTTTTTACTTCTATAATGCCAAGGAACATTATAAGTGCACACGGCAAGATTTGATTTGTTAGCATAATATGCTAAAAATTCTATTCTATAAATGGTCTCAAGAATTCATAAATGAAAAATATTTTTAGCTTTTAAAGCCCTTATTACGTAGTGGACTATGATACATATAGTATTAGAACTGATTTATAAAGGTTATTATTGTTTATTTCATAATTAGTGTGTTATTTTAACTTAATTCGACTTGTTTTTTCTAATGTTAAGTATTAAAACTTATTGCATTCTTTTCCTTTTTTTAAATATGTTTTGTAAATGAAAATACTTAGTACTAAATAAAGTTTTTATTCAAACCTATACTATATTTTAACTTTTTTTAAAAAAAAAAAACTCCTTCAATATAACAAAGATACGTAAAAGTAATATATATATATATGCAGACATGCATATAATAAGTTGACTAACACCTCAAATATAGCGGTAACAGATTCAACATTTAGATTTGCAGCATAATCCTCCAGGAGCTTGTAAACGTGATATATATATATATATAAACAAAAAAAGACTTATAAATCCAATAAATAATATTATATTTCAACCAGAGGAGTGGTTTTCATCAGAAAAACAGTCCTCTGGTTGAAATATAATATTATTTATTGGATTTATAAGTCTTTTTTTGTTTTTATATGTATTTCCTTTGGTTAGTTTGTTATATATTAATATTTTGATATATATATATTGACTATTTCCTTTCAGTATATGTGCATTAATTAAGTTCGTGCTAGTAAAATATCATAAAACAAGTTTTTCTTATTCATATATGTACATATAAAAAATATAATTAAATTCATTAATTTAAAGTTTTGCTATAAATATCAAAAAATATTAGACTTAATGCTAAAATAAACTGTAATTATAGAGAAACAATAGTACTTTGTGTATAGTTATGAACAAGATGTTCTAATATTTATATTTACAACATGAGACTACACTCTAGTTTAGATAAAACTTGAAACAATAAAAATAAAGGATGAAAATTACTCTATTGGATATCTTTACAGCTGTATATTCTCTTATATCACAGTCTTATTAAAAAGTTTCAAGCTTTGGTATTTTGTCAACATTCTCTTTCGTGTTTAATTCAGTTATTCCACTCCCTATTTTATTTTATTTTTAATAGGAATTTTTTTTTTGTTTCATCACCCATCTCACATGTGGTCGCTTATTTGGTCTCCAATTTAAAAAATTTACTGTCCATCTACTTTCATCGTTTGTCCAATCCAATTCCATTTTCATTTGTTAATTCTTTCACTGAAGTCAGTAATACTTTTTTCTTTTCATCCATGTATTTTATATCTGTTCAATTCTTGTTACTTTTAATATACATCTGCCCATACTGTACTGAGTAGTCTAAAGTCTTTATACTGTTCTCATGTTGTGTCCACGTCTCATACCCATAAGTAAAAACTGGTACTGCTTTATAAGTAGTAAACTTTAAGCATTGAAGAAAAATGGGTAAAATATTGAGACTTTTATAGGGTGAAGTTGGGGAAGACATTTGAAAATATCATAATTAGTTAAAAAAATATTCAAAAAGATAGTCAACACAATTTGATTAAAATATTGTCTGAATACCAATGATGCAATTAAAATTATTTTATTTTCGTTCCATTAATGATAATCTAATTCAATTGTAGGTGTATAAAATTTGAAAAAATAAAAATAAAACAAATAATGATTACCACAGTGATGAGAATAGAAAAATTCCTTCATGGCAATGAAGAATATATCATAAAAGAGCTTGAAAAATAATGGATAAAAACATTGCAAAATATTGTTTCATCACGTGAAATTAATATCGATAATAATAAAAATAGTGATGATGATGAATGATTTTGCACAAGAAAATAATTTTATAACAATGCAGCAAATGACAGCTAAAAGAAACAATGAAGTGATAAGAGAAGTTATAATAATAATTTTTTACAATTAATTAAATGAATGCAGTAAATAAAGATTATATATAAAAAAAATATTATACAAGTTTTTATTTACACATCAGCACCTATTTGAAGAATATCCAGCATTTGTTCAGATAAGATCTAGAGTGTTTCACAGGCCATTTGTAAACTTAAAATGTCTACTTAGGCAAAACATTGTAAATTTAGCCTGCACAATGCAATGGTAATTGTGCATAGACTTAAAACTATATGAGCAATAAGATGCATAATAATATTTGATAACAAGAAATTCAATTGGCTAAAAAAACTGGATAGTGATTGGGGTGGCCCTGGATTGACTCTATGTGTAGTTACCAAACAAATGTTTGCCTTGAGTAAAATGGTGAATTCCTTTTGATTGCCTTTTGTCCCAGGCTAACGAAACATTTTGTCATGTGTTTCACTAATTTGAGTTTTTGCCCAGTCAGCACTTGCTAGATCTATTTGAATACTTCTTCTGGGTTACTGATACAAGTCAATCCACTTGAGTTGAAGATAACTATTTAATAGCCTGGAACCTTCTTGCCTTAATAGTGGAATATATCAAATTCTTCGGATTTTGGTATATAAATCTGTAATTTAAATTTAACATTTGTTTAATTACTTCTACAAATTGTAAATACTTATTTTGTTAATAAAGTTTTTTATTATTAAAAAGTCTGTCTATCATAGGAAGTGAAGTAAATTTATTAGAAAATTTTATGTTCTCATGATTTTTATGAATTTTATTATTTGGTCTGAGACTAAATATTCACTTTTTTGTTAAGTATAAATAAAAGTGCTGGAACTATTTACAAATGTAATAAAACCATTAAGCAATATCATCCAGACTTCAATGCATTACACTCTTTATAAATCATAGGATTCATTAATTTACCTGCCAGATTTTTTATGTTTTATCTTGCGAATATGAAAATAGAGATAGTAGCAAAAAAAGTGTAGAAATTTTATGAAACAAGTAAAATATCTTAATCACAAACTATTAGACAATCATGAAGCTTTATCTCCTTCCCATATTATTGGTAGTGTTCACACTGGTCATATTACAACTTTTGATAAAACTGAATTTCATTTTTAAATATAGTACCTTAAAACATAAATTTATTAATGGAGCCACAGGGATATATATATAAAAACACTGGCCACAGATTGAACAAATATTATGTTTGTGGAAATGGGATGGAGCAAATTGTGGGAAAACATAAGTTGTGGAATGGAAAGGGAAGGTAAAGTGGCTAACGGGTCTCTCTAGGTATAGTTGCTGAGAGATTCCTGACTTCATATAAGGAAATGTCACAGTGCATCATATCACATCACACCAACACTTAACTTAAAATTTTTTTCAATGCATCTCCTATCTCAGCACCATATTGCTCCCTCATCAGGAATGTGTCTAAAGTTCTGGGGACAGTCTGTTATGAGATAAGATATGCACAAATAACTTTAAAAAATGAGGGGAAATCCAACTGTTTAAAAGAAAACATTTTCAAATTATGCAATATTTAGAATCCCCATGAACACTCATAGAGTTACATCAAAGTTAACTACCGATGCATTGTTACTTTGACAAGTTCTTATTTTTCCTCATTAGTTATTTTAAATTAATTGATTTTTGACGTAATAAAATTATACCAAATATCTAATTTAATATCTGATTACTACCTCAGTGAGTTAAATAAAAAGTGATGTTATTAAAACATCTATAAGCAATTCATATATCATGTTTGATCATAAAATATATCAAACCGTTCATTTAACGGCCTTTTTGTAGATGAACTGTGGCCTATTTTACATATGGTAAAATCTCGAAGAAAACGTTTAACAATTCCGTTCATACCCACACATCCAGTCACAAGCACACACAAATATATAGTGATAGGATCTTACAGCAATTGAAATTTAATTACTTTAAGAGTTATAAATATATAATAATAATAATAATAATAATAATAATAATAATAATAATAATAATAATTATTATTATTATTATTATTATTATTATTATTATTATTATTATTTTATATAGATTACTTTTTGAGAGTTTTGTTCAAATATTTAATAGTATATTATTAGTTAAACAAAGAGTATATATATATAAACTGTATTGATGAACTATCCCGATAGTAACTATATCAACATACTGCCCTGTCTTGTCAGAATTATATTTTACAATGGAAAGCAGTACATTGCTATAAGTAGCAATCGAATAGTTTATTGTTCCAATGGTTATATATATATGTATACACATCAAAATGTACCATAAACACTAACGGTATGTTAATATGCATAATATTATATTTTTATTGTTTTATATATAATATATTACAAAATAATTACTTTAATAGATAATAATACATGAAGTTTAAATTTTAGTCTTTAGATAGTCATCAAAAACTGCTATTATAAAAAGTATTTAACAATAGTAATAAGCAGAAAAATGGCTTAAAATTAATATTATAAATTGTGTGTGTAATTGTTATTAGTTATTTTTAAATTTAGTATAACTAAATCAATCATTTTTATATAGCGCGATATTTGTAAACAGTAATATTTAAAACAGCATTACGCTGTTGCACATACGCTTTGAAGATCTTAACTATAAATGAACGAATACTAACACTCAAACACATGATATTTTCAAAAGACTTTATCATGTAGTTGAGTGTTAGTATTCGTTCATTTGTAGTTATGATCTTCAAAGCGCATGTGCAACAGCGTAATGCTGTTTTAAATATTACATAACTAAATCACTAAAAATTATAATTATATATACACCAGACAAAAATAATATATATATAAAATAAAATATTGGAATTAACTATACATTTTACAATATACTAATAAATAAATTAATAAAAGCTCTAGCTAATTTATGGCATATCTGCAATTTTAAGTAGCATATACAGTTAGCATTTAGTAATTTAACTCAACATTCCCTAGCCTCAGATTAATACACATAGGCAAGGCAAAGGTTTTAACATAAATATTTTTAAATAACTCCATATTAAAATATGAAAATTAATCATTAATCACCACATAAATATGTAACAATATTAAATAATATTAATTTAACTTATGCCATCTGTAGGAACTTTTATGGTGATTTTTAAAGTGGCAGTAATTAATGAAAATATTAACCAATCCCTTCTAGATGTATATAATGCAATCACATCATCAACTTAAAAATAAGTTGATTTCAAACATAGCACTATAATGATTATTTAAATAATACCCCAATGTTCAATTTAAACTTAAAGTTTAAATGTAAATTTAGATGTAATTTACTAATTTCTTCTATGCAATGGTTTAATGTTAATAGATAAGACAGGGATTTTACCTGCAATGGCTACAAGGTGGTTTAGTCATGTAAATGTTACAAGCAGTATCTCACACTGCTCCTACACTGTTTGTCTTATATAAATATCATTTCAAATTTTAATTTTTTATTATAAATATTATTTATGGCAGATATTAAAATCTCTGTATAAATTTGTTTTATAATATAGTGATAAAATTGTAGAAGTTAAGAAATAAAATTATTTTTATTTAATTGGATTCAATTAATTGATTTCTTATAATTAGTTATTATAATGAAATAAATTGCTTTTTACTATTATTGTCATTAGTTACAATAATGTTTATAATATTTATTTTAAAAAGGTAAACAAATGTAGCCATTTGAAAAAGATGAATTTTTTTACAGTAACTTATACTACAAGCAGTATGAGATACCACTCTATCTAAAAGGAAGGCATAAAACCAAAACTACACAAGCTAATTTCATACTAATTTTGATTTTTGAAAAATAAATACATATTTAGAAAGTATTGAGAGGGACACCTATTCAACTTAAAAATATGATATTAAGTTGTTTGAAAATTGATAGCAGTATAATATACCACTTGTAGCCTTGGTGGGTTAATAACTTTATCTTTTAATAAACATTAAAACAAGTAAATAATTAAATACCACAAAAATATATAACAATTTTAAATAATAATAATTTAACTTCTGTCACCTACAACTTTGAGTGAAATTTTAAATTGTAATTTTTGATGAAAAACCTCACCAAATCTCTGCTGGATATAACAACTTATAACCCACAAATCACATCAATATATTTTTTATTTAAACAATAACACCATATTCAATTTGATCTTAAAGTTAGAATATAAATATGAACTATTACTAAATTTATGTTCAAACTTATAAAATCAAATTGAGCATTGCATTAGTATTTAAGTAAATATCATACTGTTATGTTTTGTGGGTTTTCAATTTGTTATCTGTCTTCTTGTAAGGTTGGTCATGATAGAAATATATGTCAAGCAGAAATGCTTTCATTTTTTCACCAAAAATTATCTTTTGAAAAAACCATAAAAAAATCTGCAGACAGTGTGTAAGTTAAATTAATGTTATTCTGAATCATTTTATAATTATGTGGTGTTTTTTGATCATATACATGTGTGTGTGAATAACAACTTCAATGTGTATTTTTAGTAATCTCTATTAATCCATTATTTAATTAAAACATAAGATGTTACACAGTAACCTAATTCGTAATTGAACTTTATAATAATACAGACCTGACATTTAAAAATGGCTGCAAGTTTCAACTTTGTAAAAATGCAAATGAAATCTAGTAATATATGTAAGATTCAAGCATATTCTGATTTGTGACTTGTTCAACTTAAAAACTAATATAAAATTAAGATATTTGAAGTCATTGAAAGTTAATAACTTAATAAATAATTGGGGTTTTTGGCATATCTGATGAGAGGGTACCCAGAAAAGTTAGACTATAAGTCCTGTATTGTCAACATTTATAATTCATTATATGAGTTATAAATAATATCTTATATGTTAATTAAATAATGAAATATATTATATTGCTCTGTATATTATCAATGTGCATAATGCAAAATTGACTAATTATGCAATGGTATAAATGTAAAACACACACGCGCGCGCACACACACATATATATCAGAGCCATAGTGACCTTTCTATTTAAATAAGCTAATAGTTTAATTCTCTTCTTCTTCTCTCTTCTTCTTTTTTTTTTTTACAAACAACTAGTATTAACTTGGTTTCCAAACATAAGAAGAACATAAATCTTGCATGAACAATGATAAAATAAATTTCAAAATAATTCAAAATAATTGACCTGAAACTGCATCAATGAAATAGAAATCACTCCTTAATCAGTCTAATTGTTAACATAGGCATTTATAAATCAAATAGCAAGCGCTGGTGGCCTAGTGGTTAGCATAGCTGCCTTTCAAGCAACTAGCCCGGGTTCGCTTCCTGACATATGATAAAAAACATAGCAAGACTATTTTGATTACTATAAAAAGTAATTTAATCAATTTATTATTTTTCTTTATTGTATCGATGACTGGTTATGAGATAAAGCAAAAAAGTATTTTTAAGCTAGCTATGACCTATCTATTCAAGGATAACAAATTTCATTTTAACAATTATTAATAAATAAAACAGAATAATTATCAAATTCTTAAATTCATTATAATTTTTTAAAAAGTAATTAACAGTTTATTGATTTTTTTTTAAAAACCATAATATAACAACAGACAAGTTTAGACTTCATTATGTTATGAGAACTATAAATAATTTTGCTTACTTATGATAAATTGTTTATCCAATTAAGACACCAGCACAATTAGAAAAGTCAAAATAACCTCTAAAAGAAATACTAAAGCATATTCTATATTTAATGCGTTTTCTTGCATGAATTAAACAAATCGTTTTTTACATCAAAATGCTGAAAAACAAGACATATTAACATTTAACCTGAAAATATTTTATTATAAAAATAACATATTTAACATAACTTAAAAAAAGGTAATAGGCAACATTTAAATAAGAATAATTAATTATCACCATAATTGCTTTAAGTTACAAAAAGGAGATAGTTATTAAATAAAATTAAAGCTAAACAAATACATTAAAACGTAGACATTCAACACAAAAATAATTATACCTGACTATAAATAAATTAGAGTATTTAAGAAAAAAACCTGTTTGAATACAGATAAATTTAATCTTACACATTAATTCATATTCAAAATAACGAAAATAGAAAATTATAATAAGGAAATGACATTTTAAAAGCGATCTATTTGTAATTTTGTGCTTAGGTGTCTTACTATCTTTAACCTTATTTTATTAAATTAAAGCTATAGTACGTATGTTGGACATTCATTAATGCCTAATATATTTAAATATGTGGCATAATTATGACAGTAATATCGATTATATGTATTTACACACATGCGCATCCTATTTTGTCTAAGAAATTTTTTTACACTATCTACTAAGTTACTAAAACTTAGTAGTTGGGACAAGTAAACCAATAAAAATTATTCTATATCACAAATAATAATATTTTCCATCAATTATAAAGTATTGATGACGATGTGTAGAACAATTCGTTTGATTTAATTAATAAGCATTCATTAATATCTCATGAAAGCCACATTTTCAAGTAGGTAAATTAGAATTTTTGTTTCATTTCTAGATAAGTAAAAACACATTAGTGCTTTATGTAGTATATTTAAACACCCAATTTACCTTCTCGAAACAGATATTAATATTACTGGATTTAAAAAATCCGTCTTTTGTTGAAATGCTTATTTTTTAACATTCTTCATAATTTTATACTATTTTGTTAAGCAAAACGAAAATAATTAAATAATTAATATATTTTACAAGAATAAATAATCAATATTTATAAAAATAAATATTATTGTTTCTAAGAAAATAATCATCTAATATATGGCAAAATAGTTGGCTTTTAACAATTTCATGATTCTGATTTATTTGTTACGTCTATAGGACATATATTTAAAAAATAAACTAAGCATATTTTTAAATAAATTTTTCTAAAATACTGTACCTAGTACTTTCCTTTTAAAAAATTCAATTTTCTTGCTTTGTAAAATTATTTTCATTAATATTGGTTTACATTCTAAGCAGGTGTAAAAGAATTTTTAAAAATAATATATATTTAGCAATCATCAAAAAAATACGTTTGAAGTTTGTCGGTATATATATATAAACAGGTTAAAAACAACATTGCTGTATGTAATATATTCATTAGACTTAAGTCGATCTCCATAAGGTATTAAAAGATGAAATATAAGATTTTGGATAAAATAATGTAACATTCCTCCACAGTGATAAAAAATTCTCATAATAAGCAATAAAAAAAATGTTGCCTAAAATCTTCATAAAAATACTTTATATATTTAAAACATTACGATCCACAGATCTAGAACCAGTGAAGTTCTTAAGCTTTACAGAAATGCCTTATTTCATTACAGATTATTAAATTTTTTATGTCTTGGAAGAATGATATAACTATTCTCCAAAATCTTTTTTATTTTCATCTTATAATCACGAAAATAAATGTTGCAATATATATAAATTATTTAATATATATAACCTTGCTTGAATAATTTTCCTGCTATAACCATATATTATTGCCGCAAATATGCATGTTCACACACATGCAGAACATATAAGTATATATATATCAACATTCTTTTTGCTCTTGAGATTGTAACAAAATATAAAAATACATTTAACAAATTTACTTAAAGAAATGAATTTTAGATTCATTATCTATACCACTATAACTGGTTTGAGGGTATACTGAATGTAATTCTTCCAGAGAATCAGATGTATCTGGATAGTCAACTGATTTTCCAGAATGAATAGTATTCTTGATCAATGGCTCTTTGGGAAGAACATTCAATTCTATGCAAGGCCTTAATGGAGATACTAGTGATTCAATAGTTTCTGGTGCAGAAAGATCAGCTGAGGGAGATGATAGTGTCCAGTCAGATTCAGCTTGTGGAATTACCACATGGGATTCTACAGTTATAATTTGCTGTCCTGATTTTGTTGGTGAAGATGGTTCTAAAACTCCAGGAACTTCTTCAGTCGATGAATATTCTTCAAACCAATATGGTTGATCATTCATATACTTTTGATTCTGCTCATCTGAAAGAGGAACATCAAAAAGTATCCCATCTAAATGAGTTGGGGGTGAGTTGGGCCTGCTATTTTTAAATATTTCTGAAGGAATATCTGGAATGACAAGAGTTTCAACATTGGATTGAAAAACAGCCATTTCACAGGTTGAAGACATAACACTGCAATAAGGAGGAGGTTCATCGGTATATTCTGTTTCACCATCTTTTCTTTGAATCATTGGTTTTTCAAATGATGCACTATTTGCTCTTGAACGAGGTGGATGAAACCTAAAAAATATTAAAAAAGTTATTTAAATACTAAATGCAAATTATTATATATAAAGTAGATATTTAAAAAATAAAAATAATATTAAAAAGTTTTTTTTTTGATAAAGATCACAATGAAAAGGTATTAAAAGACATTCCTGACCTTCATATAGCAAGTTATTATTTACTACATAAATCTAATATGCTTTTAATCGTAAATTGGATGATTAATTTAAAGTCGCGAGAGTTTGAGAATGTGAATTACAGAGAATTCTTGATCCATCATTTTTCAGAGGACTGAATAAATCAAACGATGGTTAAAAAAAAAGATGCAACATAAGGATATTACATATTGTAAATAAAAATCAATTTAATTATTCATTGGAATATGGTACACTTATGGGATAATTTAACACTTTAACTCAATTCAGATATTATAATTCAAACATTTAGCATTTTTTACTGTTTGCGAAGTGTGTGTATATGTATTATAATTGCAAAAATTGGAAAGGAATAAAAATTCTTATGCTGCTGTTCCACAAAATAATAATGAGATAATAATAATTCTTTACAACAGTTATCTAATCAACTAATAATTTTATACATAAGAAGCTTTATTCAGCACCTGCTTTGGTGTCCGTTTCAAATGTTACTAATTTATTTAACTTTAACAAATCACCTGACATAAAACCACCCAGTGTCCAATAATGGAATTAAAACAAACAATAATAATATAAATGATTAAAACAAATCAAAACCCTCATATATAAACTGAATAATTACAAAATAATTGATTATATCATAACAATATTACATGCATTTTTTATACAGTTATATATATCATCTTATATAATTTTCTATTTATTTTTAATCAACCAATTATTAACCAAATTTGTAAAAGTCTTACAAATATCCATACAATTAGTCATATCATTTTTAATATAATATGTTTCATATATTTGTCTTCTTTTTGGATCTTTGATGAATTTTAAATATTCAATATTGTTATGGCATATATTCTATGACCATATTTCAAGTCTTTGATGAATTTTAAATATTCAATATTGTTATGTTCTTTGGCTCTTACCTCTAATTGTTTTCCAGTATACACAAAGTAAATCATTTTACAAATTTCACATGTAATTTTATATACAATTTCTTTTTTGAACTGTAAATCATCCCTTGACCTATAATTACCTATTAATTGATCAAGATTTTTACTATTTGATCAGCCAATATTTATATTCTCATCATTATAATTTTTATTATACCTTAAAGTATTATAAATCCTAGGATAGTATGAAAATTAAATTCATTTCTAACTTGATTTATTATTACCATTATCAATACCACGATTATTCTCAAAAATTTTATCATCTACCATAGATTTTTTAGAAGTAAAAAATATATTGCTAATAGTTTTAGGATTATATTTTTAATAAATTGATTCTTTTGCAAATGAGCTACACTTTTATCTATATTGTATTTATCATTCCTATATTTAAAATGTTTAATTACTGCTAATTTTTGATTAGTATTATAATTTAGGATAACTTTCTGGATCACACGTATGAATATTAAAATGTATAATTACAAATATTTGTATTAAATTGTGTATATATATATATATATATATAATTATTCAAAACAATACAATAATTAATACAGTAACAATATTTTAACAAATATATACCAATTTAATGAAGTACTTTCAACTACTATGTATGTTGTCAACTAGACTCAAGTATTAGAAAAACCGTTCAAGTAAACAAAGCCTCTCTCATTTTCCCCATTCATTATTTTTATATTGGCGTCTGTCTTTATCCGTTGCTTTCCTTTTATTACATAGTCTTTAATTTGCGTTATTATTATTTCTTTCAATACACAGAATTTTAACTTTATTAAAATCAAAATCAAAACCATAATTACATGTTACATTATGATCAAAAAATACTGATGGTGATACATCATCATTTCTAACATTCTCTTGTCTTGATTTTGCACCGTTTATAATACAAATGCTCCCTTGTCTTTCTCCAATGACCGATTCCCATATATCTTCCACAAAAACATAGCCTTTATATTTGCACCTTTGATTTAAAATACCACACCTTTTTTTGAATTATTTATTAATCTATTTAAATTAGGAGAGTATAAATGCACTCGACTTATTTTTATATATCTGTTTTATAAATTTAACCTGTTCATTACAAATAAATGGTATTGATATCCAAGTATATTTTATTTTATCAATATCTATAGCATCTAAAATATTTCTATTATTATTAAACTTAGTAACAATATTATAAATTAATTTATGATCATATCCAACATTTAACAAATCCATAATAAATATATTTATGTTACCTATTTTATCAGAATTATATTTACATAATTTATTATTCCTAAATAAAAATGTTTTAAACTGGATATTTATGGCATTGGCACTTTGATACAGATATATCCTCTTTTTCAATATCTTTTATTACCATACAATAATCTAATTTATTTTTATTACGTGACTTTAATATCTAAATATGAATTGCTTTTTTTTCAAAAGATTTACTCATTTTAAACCTTCTAAACTATTTAATTATTAATAATAATTTATAATATTAATTCACAAAAAAATATCATCAAATACCGTAATAAATTTTAATACCTTGGAATAATATAGTATTAAGAATATATTTCATATTTGATAAACAATATTTGAAACTAAGTATATATATCATTTTATATAATTTTCATTAAATATAGTATATATTTTTATCAATAAATATAAATTTAATTTTTTTTTTATATTTTTATAATCTATATTTTTATAGTTTTATTATCATTGAAGTTCTATTAATGAATCTTATTATATATTATATTTTGAATTAAAATATTAATTAATATGTAGTATTTGTATTTGTTTGTGAGTGGTTCAATAGATAGTAAAATTATAAAAATTATATTAGATGCTTTAAGGTTAAAAAGTTGTGTTAAAAAGTAAAATTTGTAAATTGTTTATATTTTATTGTAAAATATATGTATATTAGAAATTATTATAAAATGGATTATGGTTATGGGATTCTGTAGTTTAAATATGAGTTTTGTGGTATAAGATATGAAGATATATTTTAATACTATATATATTGCAAGGTATTAAAATTTATTACAGGTATGTTGATGATGTTTTCGTTTGTGAGTTTAGATATTATAATGTATTATTATGATTAATAGTTTAGAGGTTTAAATGAAATTTTTGAAGAAAAATAATTAGTATTTAGATATTAAAGTTACTATAAAAATAAATTATTATTGTATGGTATAAAAGATATTGAAAAGAGGATATATTCCTTGTATTCATGTGATTGCTAAATTTGTTAAAATATTTTTATTTAGGATATAAATTATTAAATATAATTGATAAAATAGGTAAAAATATATTTATATGGTTTGTTAAATGTTGGTTGTCATAATAATTTATATATTGTTCTAGTAATAATAATAGAAATATTTTAGATTATAGATATTGATAAAATAAAATATACTTGGATATCAATACCATTTATTTGTAATGAAAGGTTAAATTTATAAAAAGTATATAAAAATATATGTCGAGTTGATTTTATCTATCTAATTTAAATAGATTATAAAAATTAAAATAGTGTGGTATTTTAAATAAAGTTGTGAATATATAAATTATGTTTTTGTGGAAGGATATATTGGGGAATCTCGATGTAATTGGAGAAAGATAAGAGATTTGTTATTATATAAGTAAAATAGAAAAGTTAGAATATGATTATCACCATCAGTATTTTTTGATCATAATGTAAATGTAATTATGGTTTTGATTTTGATTTTAATAAAGTTAAAATTCTGTGTATTGAAAGAAATAATAATAAAGCAAAATTAAAAAGCTATGTTAATAAAGTAAAAAAATTGATAAAAGAAGAATATAAAATTAATGAATTGTGGGAAATTGATTATGAGTATTGCTTTTGTTTAATTTGTAGGTTTTTTCTAATAAATTTGAGTCTAGTTGAAACGATACATAGATAGTTGAAATATTCTATTAAATTGGTATATATTTGTTTAAAATATTGTTACTGTATTAATTATTGTATTGTTTTGAATAATTATATATATTTTATTATAATTGAATAAGAATTGATTAATAATTTGTTTATATATATATATATATATATATATATATATATATAAAATTATAAATTAAAATATATATTTTGTTTAAAGATCTATATTCAATAATAAAACCATATTTTAAGGTTTGAATTATTGAGATATAGATCTTTAAACAAAGGGTACTGGATATTTTAATGTATAATGGTTTGTATATTTTCATAATTATTTCAGTTAGTGTTAACAGTAACTTACTTTTATATTTATATATATATATAAAAAATATATATATATATATATAAATAATAATAAACCATTTAAAAATTTTTATGAATTAAAATTGTTTTAATACATTTTAATATCAAATGATGGACATTTCGCTGTTGATTTGCAAGCTCTTTAGACTGATAAAAGACTTTACCCTATTGATAATGAAAACTTTTTATGTGGACATTAACATTTGCAAGATAGCTTGTTAGTTTCATAAATGCCATGTGCAAAGTATCCATCATATAACATTAAAATTTACTACAGAAGTTCTAACGCATAAGCTTTAAAAATAATGTGCATTTTATAATTACTTAGTTTTGTCAGTTATTAACAATGAATCTTAATGCATCTGCCTTGAGAAAATAGAGTAAAATTAATATATATATATATTTAACAGTTGTTTATCTTGAAATGGAATTTATTCTCAAAAATTATTATCTAAATTGCTTAATATATAAGATTTTAATAGACTAATAAAGTATAATGGCCTTTTGTTTGAAAGAATCTTGATTTGGACATTAATACATTTGAAGTTGTTTCAGTATTCTCTTATGTGAATTTCTTACCAACTTGGCATAATATATATATAATGTCTAATAAAGGTTGGATTCCATCTTTATTGTTAAAATGAAGTTGCCTTGACAACAGTTTTAAATTGTTGATTGTTATTGCTATAGGGATTGTTTTAAGAGTTGACTGACATTTAATACCTACTTTCAAACACATTTAGCCTTGAACATTATTACACGTAATATTTAAGTAACACTTTGGGTCAAATTTGAAAATTGTAATTGCTGTTTGTAACATTATAATTGACTCTTTATTAGTCTGCATTCAGAATGGGTTATATTTACCGATTTAAAGAGATTCATTTATTTTTTTTGGAAATCTCTGTGGTAAAGTTGCAATATTTTGTGTCTATATAAATATATTAAACCATTAAGAAAGGTTGACTTCCATCTTTGTTGTTAAAAAGGAGGTTGCCTTGACAACAGTTTGAAATTGTTGATTGATATTGATATTGGGATTGTCTAAGTGTTGATTGGCTTTTAATTATATATATATATATATATATATATATATATATATATATATATATATATATATATATATATATATATATATATATATATATATATATATATATATTGTAACCCTCTCCTAACACCTCTCCTACCAACAAATACCCAGGGCCCAATTCTATTGATAATAGAATAAACTACTAGCCTGATCTTGCTTTAAATCATTAATGAGACACTTATAATGCTGCCCTACTACCATAGCTTAGCTCAGTGGGGTCTACAGATATCTATAAGATATAAAATGCATACTAAATAGTAGAAGAAAACATTATGATTTAATAGGAATAAAACATCTTTTAAGTTTTAAAATAAATAAATAATTGAAATTAATAACATTCCACCATTTAAATTTACAAATTATAGTTTAAACTCATCTCCTCCCATCATCCAAATGCATTGAACAACCTTTACAGTGTGATAAAATTAAATTAATAAAATAAAGATATAATACTGACTAACTCTACTTTATGGTAAGTTAAAATTAAGTACAAAATGAAATATAACACTACTTAACTTTCAATTGTACAGTAATTTAAAATAAATAAGCAAATTAGTGTCTAATCTAAAACAACAAGGGAATATCTCAGGGAATTAATTTATTGTATGACTTAATTTTAAATCTATACTTTATAATAACTACTAATTCCCATCAAAAAAGTGATGACATAAATTAAACATTATTGTAATAAAATAGTAGTAGTTAGACAAGGAAAGACATAGGGTGCATTTTGATTTCAATTCATCATCTAAATAATAACTGAGTATTAAAATTTTCAGAGAATCATTAATTAGTCAAGCCCTTTCTATAGTGTTTGGATCAAGAAAGCAACATCATCAGATCAGAAAATGTTCATCATTAAATTATGGAATAGTGCAATCATATCATATTGGATATATTTATGTGTGTGTGCATGTGTGGAAACACAGGACACAAATGTATACCAAAGAAGAACTCTGAACAAAGCTTTTAAATAAATAAAACATTTATTAGAAGATAACTAAATAAGCATTTGGTTGTTTAATTTACACATATACACATTTTGGATAATTCCAACATCAATAATTAAATAGTCTACATGAGAATACATAATGTTAAAATAAACTTTCTGGTATTTTATTTCAACATGTGCCAGATATCAGTCCATATTTTGATAAGCTTATGAAAAGAAACATTATAATACTAGCACTAAAATAGTAAAATATGAAACTAAAATTCTTGGTATTTTACTTATAAAATAAATGCAAACTATCAGTCACTTCTGATATGCTTATGGAGAAGAAAACTTTAAATACCACACTAGAATAATTAAATATATTTTTTTTTTGTATTTTATTTCCAATATACTCAAGCTATCAGTCAATTCTGATATGCTTATGGAAAAGAAAATTCTATTAAACATTGGCACTAAAATCATAAAATATGAAACTAAAATTCTTGGTATTTTTACTTCAAATACACATCAAAATAATACAACAGGGGTTTAAATCTATGAGTAAGAGGTCAAGCTATCATTCATAAATCAAATGAATAATTCTATTGAATGGCTACACTTTCTTTTCTTTTGCTTGCTCATTCAAAATGAGGATGAAACATTCTTAGAATTGATGGTATAAAAGCTAAAATAATTAATATGATATGATTTGAAACATTGATTAAAGAATTACAAATCAATGATGGATTTTCTCCATACCTTCCAAATTAATAATATTTTATGCATGCATCTGAATTGTGCTACCTGTTATAAAATAATTAACATGGCCATATTCAATTGGTTTACTTATGAAATTGAGATTAAATGTCATAATATGGATGATGCCATGGCCAACCAAGCTTTAACACTAATTCTACTTCAGTTGTTCTGTGAGAAAAATCAATTCTACCTTTATTTTATTTTCTTATCAGCAAAATAGCTTACACCTGGCTATGAATAAATGATGGGAAAACATTCCACGTGAATACATAAGGGATAAGAATACTTTTTTAACTCTAATCATTTAAATAACAAAACACAGTGACTCCCTAGCCTAATTCTGAGGCTTAAATGCTGGTGTAGACTTCATCTCATCACCAAAAAACAAAATAAATACATTACTTTACTTCACATATTATAATTATCATAAAATACAGAATTGCTTAATCTGGAAAATATAATCCACTCCCGACAAAAATTCACCAAACTAAGGGAGAGCTCTCTCAATCCCTGACAATACAATATATAATACACTCATCACAAGTATTCAAATAAATTAAGGGCAAGTTCTCTCAATCCCTGACAATAATATATAACATAAACAATTTCTTGCTGCATAGCCACTAAATACATTTCAATCTAAACATAAAAATAATAAATTCACTGTTAAATAAATCCCCAATTCTTCCACTTCTTTTGGCATATCATGTCATCTGAAACTGATGGAAATTAAGTTATTTCTACTTTCAATTCAACAATTATGTAACTGTATTAAATAACAGACAGGTATAGAAGCATAATAATGCATAAAACAATTTCAAATCACAAAGGAAATATTGTAATGATATTAATTAATAAGTTATAAAAATGAATCTCTAACTTCTGATGAAGCATATTTTAACTTTGAAATATAACAATTACCACTAAATAATCCTCATTATTGCTAGCAAAGCTAAGACAAAATAACTTTTTAGTGTATTTGACATTAGTCCATAAATTGAAATAAAAAGTCTGGTTTGAGGCAAATGACAAATCTTTAAATTTGAAGCAAAATAATTATTGAGAAATGAACCTCATAACTACTTAAAAATGCAAAGATAAAATAACAAATTTTATGCAATTATCCCATCTCAAAATGTGCTGTTAATTCCTGATAGCAAACGGATATTTCTATTGCCAACACTGCATGTAGAAATACATGTACACAATAAAACTATATGAAAATAATAACTAATTACCTAGTATAATATTTCTCCATATTATACTTTTACGAGACATTCTTGAAGAGAGAAACAATAATTAAATAATAATAAATAAATATATGACAAATAATTGGTCTACCTATCTATATAATGCTAACAAAAATAATAATAATAATCATTAAAGCTTTTTTTTCTTAGCTGGAACATAAAAGTTCATTCACAGTCCATAGATAACACATCTTGGTCATGTACAAAAATGATGATGATCATTTGGATATCAATAGATATGGATAAGCACATAACAATTTCCTGCAGGGAGACAAATAATATTAATTGGATCCAATTAGAGAGCATTTCAAAGTTCTTAGTGATAGCTAATGAAACTGTTGGCAATATCACATATAAAACTTTTCATTATGGCAAATAAATATTTAATATTGCATAAGTTGAGCAATAATTTATTATTTAATTCACTACATTTGTTAAGGCATTTGTTCTCAATTCTCAAAAGTCATTCATTAGCCAATAACTACTTAGTTCATAAAATCCATTTAAATTCTACATAAGTTTATTGATAATATACTTTAATAATAAACAAAATCAAATGTAAATGAGGAGCAATTATAAAATGTAAATATCAACATCTAGTTTCCATGCTCTCCCACTCATTCAGTTATCATCATATTTAGAGATAAGTTAATAATTCATTAATTATATGTCATGCATTCTGTTTCTTAATTCTAGAGATGCAAATAGGTAGATATTTTTGCTAATAATAATAATAATAAGGCATGTTATAATAAATTATTCATAGACATCATTCTGTTTAAACTTTATTCCCTTATAGCTAGTAAAAATTATCAATAAAGAGTCTTTGAAATGTTTTATGAAAGAGCTTCAACATAAATTTTCCAGAATAATAGCAAAATTCACACATTCCAATTATTTGTTTAATGTTAGAGATTAAGTCTAGGCAAATCAAATTTATAATATAGACACACATTTCAATTGCTTCTTTAATATTAGAAATAAAATTTAGGCAAGGTATATTTGAAATATAAACACACATATCAATTGTTTCTTTAGTATTAGTAATTAAACTTAGGCAAAGAAAATTTGAAATATAAATACACATATGCATTCCAAATGATAATTTTAAATCTAAATTAGTCAATTAAAATTGTAGAGATGATAAACCTTGTTTCTAATGTTGTTTACATCTGCATTTCAATTTTTTATTTTCCTCAGAAGATTTTCTGAGCTGTTTCATCCAGAAAATAAATAGAAGTTTTTATTTTTAATCTTGAATTATGGAAGAACCAATTTGTAGAGACAAAATTGTACTAATAAAAATCCTTGGTGGAGAGAGAATTGTTGTAATAAAAGAAAAGCCACCATTTGTAAAGGTATCCCCGTTTATACCAGATTATTACTTAAGCAAGGTCTCTTAAAAGTTCAATTCTAGAAACAAAGGTTACTCCTCCCACTGTACTGATATAATTAGTTACATATTTGCAAGAACTTTTCTCTTGAAAAAAATAGAAAGAAAAAAAATCATTTTGTTTTTTTAAAAAAAATATTAATTAAATTGAACCAAGAATAAAATATTCTGTATTTCTGAAGTAACAATATAAAAAATAATTATTTTAGCAAATAAAAAGATTGATAGTGTATTTGTCTAGTTGACAATTCACTGGTCCATTGATCCATTAATTCATTTAAAATGTATTTAAGCTGGTTATCCAAGCTATTGATTAAAAAATTAAATATTTTGCTATGAGACATGATATTTGGTAGTTTAATAAAGTATATGAATGGAAAATGAAGTTGAAAGATGATACAATCATTCATGCACAACCACAAATGCTGTACTACAGGTACTAAAACAGTTTAATCAAAATTAAAATTTCTATGATGATGAGTCAAACATATTGCACTAATTACACTATGAATTGAAGTATTAAAGCAAATAAACTAGAAAATCACCAAATAAATACGAATACTGTCATTCAGATAAATAAGACAAACTTGAATCAACTTGAACTACACTATCAATTTCTGTGACAAACCATCCCCGTTTCTACCATTAAATATTCACTAAAGAAAAATATTAAATTTCTCAAAACTTTCAAGTAATATCTGCAAGTGCTTTTAAACATAGTTTTAGGTCATTAATAAAAAAAAAAATTTGAGGTTATTTCATTTTTTTTAGTTAGATGCAATCAGCTATTACTGAGAGTGTTATTTAACCACAATTGGTTTCTGGTGCCTATCCAGAAAGTTATAATATATATATATATATGAAAGTTATAATATATATATATATATGAAAAACAAAACAAGTTTTATATATGTAAAAACCTGCTATTGCTTGTATTAATGATCAATAGATGGAGCTTTACCAGGACCACCAAACAAGCGTATTTGTTTACATAAAAGTCAGAGTCAATATTCACTGTCTCTTTCATTTTGCTCCACCCTCAGATCAGCTGATTTCAAGCTGATTTGCTCTTATCAGTGAAGGGATAGGAGTTAGAAACTAGACCTAAATATTAACTCCAAGCATTTATGCAAAACGTCTCTATCAGTTTGCAAGCATGAATTTTTTACACACCTAAATGTCTTCAAACTCAGCCTATCAAACTAGATAGCTATGTGGGTCTGATATCAGTTCAGTTTCTCCACATAATCAAAGCTTCTGCAATCTATATCATTGCAAGAAAACTTTAAAGGTACATTTATGAAAAACAAAACAAGTTATATATATGTAAAAACCTGCTATCGCTTGTATTAATGATCAATAGATGGAGCTTTGCCAAGACCTCCAAACAAGCGTATTTGTTTACATAAATGTCAAAGTCAATATTCACTTTCTCTTTCATTTTTCATTTTTGCATAAACGCTTGGAGTTAATATTTAGGTCTAGTTTCTAACTCCTATCCCTTCACTGATGAGAGCAAATCAGCTTGAAATCAACTGATCTGAGGGTGGAGCAAAATGAAAGAGATAGTGAATATTGATTCTGATGTTTATGTAAACAAATACGCTTGTTTGGAGGTCTTGGTAAAGCTCCATATATATATAATTAAATTCCAATCAGTAACAACCTAAACATTCACAGTAAAGATAGTAATCAATATTTCTCACTGCTGTCAAGGCAACTTTCTCACCTTTTAATATATCGGCAACTTTCTCACCTTTTAATATATATATATAATTCAAACAAATATATTTAACACAGTATTCAAAATTCTAATTGGTTTCCCAAAATGCTTAACCAATAAAAAAATCTCATATAAGCAGCAAACAATTATAATAATTATAATGATTTACTATAGCAAAGAACGTTAATTTTTTGTTCCCAAATCTAAAATCTGCAAAATAGGTTAACTAGTTCAGTCTAAATTTCTCCCACTCATTTAATAAAAAGTCATAGTGGCAGGTTTTGTTATATTTGCAATATTTTATTTTTACATGTAATTACTTTAATTTATACCCCAAACAAATTTGTAAGGTGTCACTTTGTCACCTATTGAGAGAAATTGTTTTTTTAACATTGGAAATTTTATATATATATATATATATATATATATATATATATATATATATATATATATATATCAAAACTATAAAATTAAACCAGACCAGCATAAAAATAATATTAAAACACAACCTAAGGTTTCACCTCTACAAGCAGACTTCTCAAGTGTAAAGAACTACAAAAAACTACACAATATATATACTATTAAAAACTACCCACAAATCCATTCACTTCCCATCCACCCTTAATATTAAAAGAACTCTTAAATAAGTTAATTGCTTCAGAATAATAAATTTTCAATAATTAAGACTTTTATTCTTCTTTTGATTTCATTTCTCTCAAAGAAGACAACCTTAGCTTCATAAAAATCAATAGTGTGGCCTGTATCTTTTTCATGGACATACAAAGCAAAACTAAGATATCTATTTTTAACTCTACTTTTATGAACCCTTATTCTTTCATTTAAACTCAAACTAATCTGACCTATGTAAACCTTCTTACAAAATAAACAGGGAATAAAATATACTACACCAGGAATAGTCTTTCTATCATAAACTTTTTTTGTATTATTTAATAAATTATTCAATGTAACACTGCTTTTCCAAGCAATTTTCTTATTTCCAAACAATTTACTATTTCTACACACAATTTTATAAGAAGACAATTTAAATGGCAAAGAAATAAAATCATATTTTTCTTTAACCTTTACATCCTTACAAATATTACTATTAAATAAAATACTTTTAACAAATTTATCAGAGTATCCAACACTCAAATAATCTTTATAAAATTGATATTTCTGAAACAAAGCTACCCCACTAGAATTATTTAATTTAATATTCCTATGACAATAATTCCTCAAAGCAGCTACTTTATGAGATACAGACTGATAGCTATCAGGTTTAATTATAGATCTTAATTCTTTACTTTTAACTAAATGACTGCACAATAAACAATTAGTTTCTATATTTCTAATGACCAAAAGTTCTAAAAATTTTAACTTACTAAAATCTAACCCCCCTCCTTTAACACAAATTTTATAGAGGGATCAAAACAATTAAACTCATTTACAAATTCCTTCAATTTATCATTCTCAACTACAAATAAACAATCATCAACATATCTGACAAATAATTTTACATATAAACAATTCTTTTTAATAATAATTTCCTCTTCCATAAAACTAATATAAACTGAACATATTAAAGGAGAAATAATATAACCTATTATCCACCCTTCCTTAATCTTATAAAAATTACCTTTATAAGTAAAATACATAGAATCTTCCAATAACAAAAGCAAATCTTTAATTACCTTAATTTTATTTTTTGATAAAGAACTTTTCTTAATCAATACAGACAAAAGAACATCAATACTGCTTAGCCTATTAACAGACTGATACATATTTTCAATATCTAAACTTCCAAATACCCAATTACTTTCCATTTTAAAATTATTAATCTTATCAAAAGCCTCAAAACAAGAACAAACTGTGTACTGACCAAAATCAACAAATTGTTTTAAAAAATTATTCAAGAATATAGAAATACCCTCTACAACACTACCTGTAAAATCAAAAATAAATCTTAAAGGAAAACCATCTTTATGAGTTTTAATATTCACAAACATATTAGCTGATGTAAAATCATTAGAATAGCATTTTAAATAATCTACTCTATTAAAAATTTTTAAATTAACCATTTTCTTCATAATATCTATCAATTTTCTTTTAATCAAATTACCTGGATTTTTATCTAACAACATATATTTACCATTATTTAATTCTCTACCCATTTTCTCTTTGAATTCATCTCCTTTCATAATAACAAACCTACCAGCTTTGTCTTCACGAGAAATGATTACATCATTAGCAATTAAACTATTTTTAAGATGTTTAATCTCAGCAGAATTAATAACAAATTTGTTTTTCCTTTTTAAGCTTTTATTCAAAATCGATTGAATACCAACTTTCTGCTCATCACTGAAATTACTAGATTCAATAGACGAAATTGAATCAAAAACTATATTTTTTAGATGGGAAGTGAATGGATTTGTGGGTAGTTTTTAATAGTATATATATATAGTGTAGTTTTTTGTAGATCTTTACACTTGAGCAGTCTGCTTGTAGCAGTGAAACCTTAGGTTGTGTTTTAATATTTTTTTATGCTGGTCTGGTATAATTTTAGATTTGGGGTAGTTTTGATTTTATATTGACTAGTTTAGTTTTATGCTTGTAATGTTTATATATATATATTCTGACCTTTACCTATGTTGTGTAACTACGTACACCTCGAGTCCACCATGTTACGCCACAATCTACCCTCTCACCCTCTCACCCTGTGTGTAATTACGTGTATATGCGTACTCCACTTCCCCCCAAAAATAAATATAACATAGTGAAAATCGCCTCACCGGGTTCTAGCTCTAATAATTAATGAGATATTCAATTAAATGCTTTACTAGCTCAAATTTTCTTAAAATTAACTTAGGTTCTGTTTTAAACTAACTCAAATAACTATTTCAGAAAACATGAGACTAGAAGTGGAAATAAGGGTGACAAAGTAGATTACATTGAGATAATATCCCCTAGGATACCACCTCAATGGCATAAAACACTATCCCCCCTTATATTACTATTACATATAATAACTACATAGTATTCTTATGACTTCTGCAACTTCTAATCACTAAACTCATTTAACAATTAAAGTATTAATCTTTTATCTATAATAACAATAATAGTAATTATCTAGCTCAGATAAAATAATCTCAGGTTCTTAATTTTATTCAAGGTTAAAATTAAAATAAGGTAGCAAAATATGATAAGGGATTTTGTGTCATAATTTACTACTCTGAATTAGATTAATAATAAAACAATAATAATAATCACAATCTTCATTGTTTAATCTAACCAATACAGCTTTTCTTTAATCGCAAATTCATAACTGTAATAAATTAGTTAATAATCTAATATCCTCTTTTTTTTTTATCTTTGCGTAATAAAATAAATTAGTAAGTGGCAGTGTTTAGATAATCTGATAAATGAAGCAAGTGGCAACTAATAGCATACAATTTAGCAAATTATTATGACAATGGGTTTATGACCAGTAACTCAATGCAATTTTATAATTATTCAATTAAAAAAAAAATCAATAACTATTTAAGATTAATATACTTCTCTATTTATATTTTGTGCAAACAATTATATACTTAGTTTAATGATGGTAAACATATCCTGTGAATTCATGCAATGATGTAGAGAAAACAAAACTCAGACACAAGTTTTAATAAACAAATTTTAGAATTTTATTAACAACAATCAAAATTAAGATAGAACAAACAAATCTATTTACATTTATTTACAAGGGATATCCTCATTTTTCTTTACGCTACAATAGTTGAATTATACATTTTTAGATTTCTTTTATAGTTAATTTTAAAATTATTATACCTTTTATAAGTTATTTATTTATTTCTCATTAAGTTTATTATATTACTTATTTTAACTATTTTATGGGTAATACTATTCTTTACCTTTTCATATTAAAGTTACCGTATTATAAATTATATATGTGGATAAACATCATTTATAAACATTATAAATTTACAATCAATATGGTTTTTCCTCTTAAAAAAAAAATTACATTTTCTTGTAACTCTATATAAGTCACTCTGCATATTGTTCAAATATTATTACTACCTATAACGTTTGTTCTCTAATGCTCGTAAACTCTAATACATTTATTCCATAAGCCATACTCATGTATAATGCTATAACACGGGTTTAATTATCACCTGTTTTAGTTTCACATGTACTATAATTATCGAATGTTATTATATTCTTCAAATATGCAATACTTATATTTTTAAATATAATCAACAATAAGAAAATGTGAAATTATATTTAATATTTTTGTACTTATTATTTCATTCCCTGTAGCATCCTAGTTTTAAATACATCCTCTTGGTTTCCGAATCTCCACGTACTACCAAGTCACTACCCAAACCATCTCTCAAGATTTTTACTGTATCCAACATCGATAAAACTAACTACCTTTTAAAACAATAAACAAAATTCACTAATATAAAACATTTCCCTATTCCATAAGAACAATTTGTCTTGCTTTATTACACTGTAGGTTCGACATCTATGTTTTGTTAAAATAACACTTAAATATCCTAATCGGAAAAATTAACAGAAAATATGACATAACCATCGGTTATATGGAACTATATTAATAACACATAAAATGATTATCGTATGCATATTTTTAAAAAATCTAATTACATCTCAAAGTGTTTTAGAGTGTTGTTTTTTCAAAATGCGTTTTACAATAATTATAACAATAAAACTTTTGCATTACATTCGTTCGATTCACAGCTGATCTAAATAAATAAAACATACATTATATCATTAATAACTATAAAATGTACCAAAATAATCTTTACCTTCCTATTAGAGTTCGTAGTAGGTTTCTTTCTCCTCGAGCATCGCAAACATACAAAATTTCCACATACATACAATTTTATTTGAACATTCAAAATCAAAAACATATTATTTTATATAATGTTATATTGCGAATTAATGTATTTGTTTCCCTATTGCTATCTAAAACTTAATGTTTAACTTAGATTAATAAAGAAAATAAATTAAACCATAATCACATATTTTTCTGGCAGTAAATCTTGGTTAATCCCCTAATATTTATTATTTGTTCATTTGTCCGAATGTTCTCCTTTCTGATTATTAAAATTTTAGATATTATTTGTTCATTTAATAAACTGTT
Source organism: Epiperipatus broadwayi (assembly GCA_028023455.1). Lineage (NCBI taxonomy): Eukaryota > Metazoa > Onychophora > Udeonychophora > Euonychophora > Peripatidae > Epiperipatus > Epiperipatus broadwayi. The sequence goes on from JAQFVV010000040.1 coordinate 4,153,321, forward strand.
TAGACGATCCTTAGTTTTAATGTTTAATTCAAAATTATTAGAAAACATTTATTTAGTTATCATACGAAGCTTTTAATGTTCGGGCGAATATTACCTCGGCGCGTTGATGCATCTTTATTTCTAGCTGAACTACAATTATCTAATAATTACGGTACCAATTGTGTTTTTCCATGGATCCAATATTTTATATTTATTTCTCTGTAAAATATTTTTTTCTTCTTTAGGCAAGTGTTTTCCCTGGTAAATTTCATTTTCATTCATTATTAATTTATATACAACATTTTCGATCTTTAACTATTTCTAGAGTATTTGCTCAAGTCACCTTAAAGAAGGCTATTCATAAAAATTCTTTTTGTCCATTTATTCTTATACGAATAATATTTATTTTTATTTTCCATTATATTCATTAACTTTGCGCACAATGTCCTTTCATTAATTTTATACGCACGAAAGCAGTTTTCATAGTAATACGCTATATCAACTATATCAACGAATAACATTAACATTTTTGGAATATTATAAAATTTACAACTTGGTTTTCAGAATCTATCCATTTTTTATTGATAATTCAGATTATATTTTAATAGAATCTACTGGCAGGTTACTGTGGAGTTAGTGAAACATTATTATGAGAACTTTTTCAAAATTTATTCTTAGATTCTCTTCGGAAGATTTTAAATTGTCAGTTGGTTTTTTTCAAAGATATTATTAAAGTTATAATAAAATTGACTAATAAATTGAAGAAATAAATAAATTTTAAAGAGCTTAAAATTTTACCTCTGCTCTGGAGTCAACACATTTTTGTTCTCCCCCTTTATACAATTAATTGGCATGATTTTTTGTTGTCTGCCAAGATCTATCTTTTTATTGGTCACTCCCTACTTTGGTTTATAAACAATTTCTAAAGTTTTAAAATCATGATGTAATAGACTTAAATATTAACCTATTATTATTTTTAAATCAATTATTATCTATTACAATTTAATTATCTTTAAAACAATTTCAAAACAATAACCAATAAAGATGTATAATACTTATTTTTTATTATGATGTGTGACAATTCCACCCAGTTCCATAATATACTATTTAAATATTTTAATTATTTGTATTAATTTAAACTGGTGCTTATACATAAAATATTCCAGACAGTCACGTAGACATTTCCGGTGTTTAGTCTAGTTTTATCTGTCTTAATAAATTTGCTACTTATATTATTTAAAATGATTATATAAAATTTTGAAAAATAATTTAGAAAAATATAGAACTAGATACAATTCTCACCATCACAATACTTATTATTAAATATATCACATTAATCTTTTACTGTTTAACTATAGTTTATAATTTTAAATACTATATAATATTAATTTTAAAATTTTTTAGTAATTGACCACTTATAACCATCACTGACCTATAGAAAAGGGCACAATATATAATATAAAGAGCCTGCTAATAGCTCTAAACAAGCTTATTATTTTTTTTATGATAAATGCTACAAGAGAAAGTACCTGAAGCCTTTATCTATGATTGTCCCCATTCCCAGACTGGTTTTTAGTTGTGGCTCTCTTCAGTGAGGAACTAGGATATTAGATTCAAAATACCAACTTTAGCTAAGCATTTATCTAATTCTTAAATATTAAGAAACAGATCTAAATCTTCAGAAATCTACATATCTTGGCTTGAGTTACTATTTTGATCTAATGCCCTAGCTTGTCACTGAAGAGATCCATAGCTCAAAACCATTCTGGGGATGTGGCCACTAATAGATAAAGGTTTCAAATACTTTCTCTTGCAGCATTTATCAGAAAAAAAGCTTGTTTAAAGCTATTAGCAGGCTCTTTATATATTATATATTGGTAATGCAAGCTATATAGGTCATGTGACCTGAGACTGATTTTTATTAATATTATAATTTTGCTATTAGCGTTTTGGCTATATTAAATTGCTAAGCCTGCTAATATATGGGATCACTGAATTTAGTTCAGGCCCATATACTTTTTTTAGTTAAGAGGTGAATTTGAAAACATGTAGGTGTCTGGAGATTTAGATCTTTTTCTTAATATTTAAGAATTAGATAAATGCTTGGCTTGAGTTAATATTTTGAATCTAATATTCTAGCTCATCACTGAAGAGAGCCATATATGCAATCAATACTTGATTTATATTAAGTTAGCAATTCCTCAAACTTTAATGAACAGGTTTCAATATTCTCACCATTTCGATGATTAAATCATTCATTTCATTGAAAACCTGATGCTGTAACACTCAATGCTCTTAATTGGATTTGATATTTTTGCATAAAATACTTAAATTGGGGACCATATATATATTTGCCTGTGTGTGGTTATGTGTATTGGTTGATTGAGATGGAGGGGAGGAAGAATAGAATTGAAAAATCCTGAACTCAAATCCATCTGATTATATATACCTTGGTCTCTTTTTATGCAGATTTTTTTATTGCCATGTTGAAGTTATGTCATTCATGTTTCTTCTTAATATCTTTTTATGTGGTTTTCTTTTATGTGATAAAGAAGTTCATATTTCACTTAAAATCAGGATGTCTTTCTCAAATTATGTTTATGTAAAAGTACATAATTTTTTCTAAAATCTTAACTATTTTCTAAAATATTTATATTTTCAACAGATTTGATCAAAATAATTTATAATATGTAAAAAAAAATGGAAAAAACTACTCTAAAATATACATTTTCATATTGAACGTCAAGCACTCCCTTTGGTTCAAAATGAGCAGCAACAAATCAATGCTTTACAATAAATTTTAAGATTAAAAAAACTGTAAATTTACTATGATAATGATGGTTTTAGAGCAAGTTAAAGCCATGATCAAAAATTTTCAGTTGATGCACTTATTAAACACAGCATGAGACTGAAGTTGGTGCTAATTGTATGTCATCTTGTGACAAATCTGATTTCTTATTAGTTCTCAAATGTATCTACATATTATCAAATAGCGATAATGATTAAAAAATATGCTTGAAAAAATGTAAAATAAATTACACATAAAACATATTGTTTTGAATAAAATTTATTTCATTCCATAATCTTCAAAACTTCTTTGACTTTTACTCCATTGCTACTATTAAATCTTTACAAAATAAAACACATTTCTCATAATGCTTTCTTCACACAGTTTCAATTAATTTATGACAGTTTGGACTGATCAGCATTCTTCTTCAGATATAGAAAATATTTTTATTCTATCCTCTTGAACTATAAGCTGAACATTTATTTTTTATAAATTGTTAGTTCAGAGTTTGGAAGAGATAGATGAAAAATATTTCAAATGTCTGAAGAAGACTTTTAGTCAGTCAAAACTGTCATGGATGAAATAAAACATTGGACAAAGCATATCATGAAATCTGTGTTTTGTTAAGAATTCCATATGCCATAGACATAGACCTATGACATTGGTGCATCAATCTTTTGCAGTCACAAGAGAGAAGAACATGGACATAGTTTTTGCAAGTTAAGTGTAATTCATATATTTTATGAAATCTCAAAATATTTTATTGAATATTTGCTTCAATACAGGCACAAAATAATAATCAATAAGTGAGAAAAAATGGAAAAAAATATTAATGGGGGAATGAATAAATAAATAATGAATCAAATTGATAGTATCTTCCTTATAGATTTCTTTCTTGAATACTTTAACAGGAAAGAGAATATAATAAAAGTATATTTTACATACTTTAAATGCCTTTTGGAAAAAGATTTGACAATAAATTTAGATACTGTAGAAGATTTAGAAAAAATAATGAAACAAAATTGGAACCTGATTATTTCACAGTAAAAATGATTTGAGAAAATCTTCAACTTTCTTATCAATTGGACAATCATTTTTTTGTTAAAGACACAAATTTATGAATGAGCTCTTAAATTCCAATGAAAGCTAAATACATAGTTGTATGTCTGGATATCATGAGCTTTATAAACAATTAGTGAAATCATCATCTCTAAGCTTAATGACTGATTATATTGTCGACAGAAAACCATTAACTTTTACACTGAAAAATTTTTAATTGGCTGAGTGAATTAAAGTTTTAAACTTTTGATTGGTTTAATTACAGAAACAGTAGTAAAAATATATCCACCTGTTAATATTATATTCGTTTTTAAAAAGCACATTAATAATTTTTTAGATTATGAAAGTTGTTGTGTTTGGTCTGGATCACAGACCCAACTTACAGAAAAATAATACAAACACACAAGTTACAATTAATATAATCTTTATTATATCTACAAATATATATAATACCTGAGATTATATACAATACTGAAGGTTATAGATTAATGTAAACTCTGGGCTCTTTATTTGTGGTCCTACCTCTTCCAGCTACACCTGATAGTTTGCCTCACAGGTAGGACATATGACTTTTCTGGCTGTTCAAACACCTTGTTTTGAGTCAACAGTAGGATTTTCAGCATCCAGTCTCACTGTGGACTTGCCTATCTGCATATGATCAATAGCATATTGCTATCATGGAAATACTCAGTGCTGTTCATGTTAGCAGAGCTTTCCTGGGAGAATGCATACTGTCTTTGTAGGTGAGACAGATGTTCTTCCCTGATTTTCACAAAAGACTACACATTTATAACCAAATTCCTAACCTTATTAAAAACATTCAGATTCAGCGATCATCACTGCTTATTGACCTGTATTAATTTTTGACTATATCTTTAGCTGTACATCAGCCTATTGGCCAGCAGCAAACAATGCTTAATCTGATCAGATGAGAAGGAATCTGGAATAGTCCACTTATGAGAGAAGGAAATACTATAACAAAAGTGAATGAAAGTTTTTTCAAAAATAAATTTTTATTTATAATTATTAAAAATATTATATAGTGGAGAATCTAACAAGAATGTTTGTAACCTATTAGAAAATGCTGCGTACATCATTGATGTCTTTCTCAAATTATATTTATGTAAAAGTACATAATTTTTACTAAAATCTTAACTATTTTCTAAAATATTTATATTTTCAACAGATTTGATCAAAATAATTTATAATATGTAAAAAAAAAATGGAAAAAACTACTCTAAAATATACATTTTCATATTGAACGTCAAGCACTCCCTTTGGTTCAAAATGAGCAGCAACAAATCAATGCTTTACAATACATTTTAAGATCAAAAAAACTGTAAATTTACTATGATAATGATGGTTTTAGAGCAAGTTAAAGCCATGAACAAAAATTTTCAGTTGATGCACTTATTAAACACAGCATGAGACTGAAGTTGGTGCTAATTGTATTTCATCTTGTGACAAATCTGATTTCTTATTAGTTCTCAAATGTATCTACATATTGTCAAATAGTGATAATGATTAAAAAATATGCTTGAAAAAATGTAAAATAAATTACACATAAAACATATTGTTTTGAATAAAATTAAATAGTTAATAAAAAAAGTAAAAAAAGTTTGTCTTGTGTCAATTTTTTATTAGTCATACTTTATTTCCTTATTTTTTTACATGAATATTAAAGTAATTTTACCATGTTGCTTTGCTTTTATGTGATTTTTAAAAATTATGGAATATATCCCACATTTTTCAATGTAAGTTAAGTCTATTTCTATGTGATTGCTTTTATGCATGTTTTTGTGGAACCAATCTTCTGCATAAAACAAGACCTAGTTATATATAATAAACATTCAGTATAAGCTAATTATATACTGCTTTAGAATTAAACCCTTTGTAAAAAAAGTTCTTCATCAGCATTTCTGAAAACATTTTTTGCTAGTGAGTAAACAATTTTACCTTTACCATAAGTGTGATTTTTATAACCTCTCTTTTTAAAAACATAAAATTTCAAATAAAATCTAATTGTAATCCTATATTTTTTTAAATAAATATTTTACAAATATGTTGCATAAATAAGCTTAAATATTTAAATAAATTAGTGAAAATTGCAATTTTTCTTGCCAGAATACTAAAAGTTAAATGTACACTTGGAAAATCCTCAGGCAAATAAATGACCAATCAGTGATGTTCACGATGTTTTATATTAAGATATAACCAATGAAGATATTGCAGCTTTCTTTAATTTTAGAAATTTGCATGAGGTCTATATAATATTGACATCTTCAAATTTTTTTAAACTAATAATTTTAGTTCTAAATTCTACATAAAACTGGAAAATACAAAATAGTGAAGAAAAGCCAAAATGATAATAACACCATAATAATACTTCAAAATGCCCTAAAATGAGTGATTCATTAATAACTAAATTGTAAATAGTTTGAAAATATTCCCAAAATAAAAAGTTTAACATTGGAAAAAAAAAGATACTTAATAAGTAAACATTTTACTAAGCATATTAATAATAAATAAAAATATACTAAATAATCTGTAAATATAATATATAATAAAAACATTATTTTTTGCCTTTTAGTGCATGGTAAATAAACACATTTAATATAAACAATTCCTTTATCTTTATTTTTAAAATCAATACTTTATAGCTTATCATTCCACAGAATCATGATTTGCTAAATTAATATGAAGCAATTAAAAAATATATAATCTATATTTTACAATAATTTTGTGTTTTTTATGTATTGTCACCAATGTTGTTTCATTTTCATAATTATCTAACCAATAAATCTTTGAATTTTTCTAAAGTGCTGCTAACTTTTTTTAAAATCAATATTTCACTATTATTTTTTAATCAAATACAACTGTAATTGAATAAAAATGTGAACAAAAAATATAAAGTATAGTTGAATGTGTAGTTTTACTAATATAAATAATTAAATATTTTTTGCTCATATTGATTTTAATTAAATGAAAACTGATTTTGAAATAATGTCCAATTTTAAATTTTATTATTAATGCACTTTGTTGTTATATATGATAAAAATTGTTTTAATTATCTATTATGCAAGTAATTAAAATTTCAACCTAAAGTTATTACATTTTAAAGTCACACAGTTGATTATTAATAGCAAAATGTATGAAATAATTTATTTTCCACATTTTTATAGCGAAAACAACTTATATATGCATTGTTTTCTTTGAAAGAATTTTGATTTAAGTGAATATAAAAAATAAATAAATAGAGTCAGTATATCTTAGCTGCTATAACATTTTAAATAAATGTAAGAATACTCAAAATAAATCTTTTTCAAGAATTTTGACAAATCATAAACTTAAAATCACATTAGTGCGCAATTGGTAAGGTCTACAAATGCTTGACATATTTTATTGTTTGCATTATTTTATTATCTTTCAAATAGTATATATATATATATATTGTACAATAAAATTTGCATTTTTTATGAAAGTTTTTGTAAAAAGAGATTTTTAACTTTTTTTCTTAGTTTTTAACATTTCATTAAAAAATGGATATGAATTTATTTAAAACTGAAAATAAAGTTTATAAATCCAATATCTTGGTATATAAGTTATTCAAAAACTTGAAGACTCCTGAATTATTGTTCTCTATCAGATGTAAGTAAATATAATCTTTTTCATTTTTTTATATAAACAATTTATAATATTGTAAAATACTGGTCTGTTTGTGCTGTATAATAATGGTCTGTTTTGTGTGTGTTGCATTTATAATATAAACATAAGCAATTTTATGTTTACTTTTTTTCAATATTTAGTTATTTTCTTTTTTATATAAATATAATATTTATTTGCAATTTTACTGTTATAATTGATGATGGAAAGGATATTTCATATCAGTCTGCCATGTGTGTATCTGTATGGTACATAAAACTGTCCTCTAAACATATTTTATTTTTTGTAATATTCTACTTTTTTATATAAATATAATATTTTTTTACAAATAATGTTTACAAGAAAAAAATGAAATTTATTTCATTCTCATGCTGTTACTGGAATAAGTATTACATATGTACATGTTTCAGGTGTATCTGTATCTTATATAACACTATCATCTAAACATAGCAATTATATTTCAGTTTTTTAATCTATGGGTATTATTCTTCTTACCATTTCATATATAAATACTATATTTTTGTGTAAAGTATGCTTATAATTATATTTATTTTATTATAACAACAAATCCTAATTTTTCTAAAATAAAATCATCTATTTAGTAAACTACAGGCACTTCCCCCAAGAAAAAGTAAGACATGTAGTAAATAGCATTAGTATTATGTCCATTATTAAAACAAGTAAATCTCTCCATACAGTAGTGTCACTCAGTGCAAACCAGAGTAATCAATGGATGCAAGAAGGCTTGTGCATAAAATCCATATCTAATGCCTCCTCATCCAACATCTCCAGACTAGTTTTTGGCTTGTGGCATTCATCAGTGAACTGAGATAGGAATTTTATGCACAAGATTTCTGGCATACATTGATTACTCTGGCTTGCATTGTGGCACTAGTGTAAGGAGAGGTTTGCCTGTTTTAATAACAGTTATGATCAAGCATAAGAAATTGTGATCATGTGATACTATGGCCATTTTCATTAATATTTCATATTTTACTAAATTGAATTTTTTTATTACCATACATAGAAATATGATATGCATATACCATTATAAAAGTTTTGTTTTTTATCCTGTCACTTTTTCTCTTTCATCTTTTATATCATAGCTTTTTTTTCTTTTTGTTATTATTTTAAAGAAATATTACTTTTTGATAAATTACAATTTATTAGTTTTCTTTGTATAATACTTAATTTAAAACAATTATTGTTAAATTATTATTATTTATTATAAAAAAATATATTTCTAAAAAAGATCTGAAGCATTGAAGACTGCTGTTAAATTAAAATGTGCTAGTTACAGTAAAAAAATAATACTTTAGAATCAAAAATAAAATTCTCAGGTAAGTAATGTTATATATAATTTTTTTTAGAATTTCAAGAGGAATCAAATAAACCTGCATAAAAATATGATTTTAAAAAATGTATCTCTCAAAATTTAGAATTTATGAACCTACATAAAATATAAGTACTTTGGAAAAATGTTAAAATCGTGTTTTTTAATTTTTTTGAAGATAATAGCTGTACCTTCTCAGGTTTATTACATTTATTGGTATTTACTTTTTTTGTCTGCATGTATTTCTTTACACTTTATATATTCAAACTGAAGATATTGTGCATATTGTATCTCAGACTAATTCTTTAAAATCCAATATGGCAACCTTTCTTAGTCAAAAAGGTAAAATTTATGATAAATGCTGGTTACTATTGTATCTATTCAATGTTTGTTTTGTTACTTTTTCAGTTTAAGATAAAGGTCACATTTACATTGGATGTGCATAAATTATAATACAGACTGTCATGCAATAATACTGGATCAAACCCCTAATTATTTTAATTGTATAGAAGGCAATATTTTATATTCAGAATATAATTACTGTATTTAATAAATAAATCATATATTATTTTGTAATTTTTTAGCATGAATGTTACCAATTTATTTTAATAGTGGTAGTCATTTTTAAAAAGTCATTTTTAAACATTATTATTGTCAATAATTGATTAACTATCTAAATGATAGCATAAGGTTATGATAATTGCTATGAAAATCCTTCATACAATGAACTGTCTCATGAAGTAAAAAATATTCTGAAAATAAATATGGAAATCATGACACCATCTATAATTGGATATAAAGTAGGTAACTAGTATTAATCACATGTAGTTATTAGATGCTTTTAATGAATTGTTTTATACAATAATTAATTTTTTGAAAAGTAAAAGATATGCTATTTATTTGCATATAATAAATTTTAAATCTTTAATGATGTCTAAAAATGTTATGTATTTTATATTTTTTTAGATTGTGGCATGAGTGATTTACTAAGGTTGATTTCTTACTAATACACTGCAACTACAGCTTTTATTGACTAAAGCCTAAAAATATTAATGGAATTTTGCATTTAATAGTTCCATTTTAATGCTAATGATTCTATATTTTAATTTTCATTATTTATACTAAGTGTTTATGGATAGGGAGAGATGCAAAAAGACTGCAAATTGGAATCCATGATGACATGGTTCAACAGGTTAAGGGATTTAGATATTTGGGTAGTTGGTTGAGTGAAGATGGAAAAAGTAAAGATGAAGTTAAAAGAAGAATAGCATTGGTAAAGGTGACATTTGTAAAGAGAAAGAAGATATTTTGTGGACCTATGGAAAGAGAATTAAGGAAGAGATTAATTAAATGTTATGTGTGGAGTGTATTACTGTATGGTTGTGAGACATGGCCATTGAGTAATAGAATTAAGAAACGTTTGGAAGCTTTTGAGATGTGGACATGGAGAAAAATGGAAAACATCAGTTGGATGAGTAAGGTAACAAATGAAGAAGTTTTGAAAAGAGTTAATGAGAAAAGAAGATTGATTGAAAATATCAGAGAGAGAAAGAGAAACTGGATTGGACATATATTAAGAAGAGATTATTGTTTAGTGAAAGATGTTTTGGAGAGAATGGTAAGTGGAATTAAAAAGAGGGGACAGAAGAGAATGACATTATTGGATGATATAAGAGATGGAATGGCTTATGTGGAATTGAGGAGATGGGCAAGGAAGAGAATGGAATGGAAGAATAGATGAACTGATGTAGTGACTACTCTTTGTACCTGTCTATTGGACAGACTACTATTGATTGATTGATACTAGATGGCAGAAGTATTTAGAAAATAAAATAATCATAAATACCAGTTTGAGAAATTTGATGAACATCGTTAGCATTTTGCTTCGATGAAAATGATTTTTAAATTTAAAACAATTTTTTTTTTTACTTTGAAATATAATGTAAGGAATATAATAAAATTCTCAATACATTTATTATTAAAAATGTGATTAAATAAATATTTAAAGTCACATTATACATAAAATGTCAAAACAAAAATAAATTGTTTTAAACTTGTAGAAATGTTTGAATGGAAAAGTTTTTTTCTTTACTTCGTTTTCTTATATAGAGGCCTGTCTGAAAGTTTTTGTACAGAAAGTATGAATGTAAACCAGTCATATTATTTATTTTAACGCTATCATTAACTGCTTTCTATTAATAACTGGTAAAAATCCAACAAAACTCTTGTATCACATGTGTTTCCAGTCTATCATGCCTGACAGCATCATTATTTGGTAGATCAGTTAAAACACAACAGATATAGTAACTCAGTTTTTGTTTATATAAATCCACAATGCTCAACTTATAAGTTTTGCTTTCTTAATTAATATTAACTGTTGCAAAATAAGTTTTAATTAAATTACTGGTAAAATTCACATTCAAACTTTAATATCAGATTTAACTTTGCAAATCTATTTACATAAAACTGAGTTGATTTGTTTTATGTAATGCAAACTAATCTTTATGAGAAGCTGCTGTTATCAGGTTTGTTGGAGAGAAATAAGTATCTAGTACATTTGTCTGTCTTATTATTTTTTTTTATCAAAGTATTAAATATTTTTATCTTTATTACTTTTCTTAGTAAATTTTCATTTTTGAAGAGAATGTATATAAAAAAAGTTTGAAACTTAAAATTTTAATAATAAAAACTATAAAAAATAAAAAAGTTTTATTGATTATCTTAACAGAAATATAATTAAATACATATAGAAATAATATTATAAATGAAACAAAGAAATAATTTGTAGCAATTGTGAGATAAATGAAAAGTTTATTTATTAAATTTATGATTATAAAGATTATACTTTTGCAGAGTATTTACATTTGCTTTATGAAACAGTTTTTATTTATTTCCTTCATTTATTTGGCAGAGTGACTTTTCATTGATGAGCAGCAAAATCATAAGTCTCAGGTTTCATTTCGTTTTTGCTATTAAATATGAAAGCTATGATTCAGTCCTCTCTACTCTCCAACTCTTTAACAATCAATATTATTGAAAATCTGATTTGTATAGCTTAAGAGTCGGATTGAATTGAAGCCTTTCCATTAATGTTTTCAGATTTGCTATTTTAATACAAAGCTAGTACTGATTATGTATATGTGTGGGAGATGATGATCTGGACCAACTAGTGAGTGCTGGTTCATCATGAAATACATATATTGGAGATCATTAATCTTTTTCACATGTATGTGGTCATGTGTATTGGTTATACAAAATAGAGTCGATGACTGAAGGGAGCTTGAAAGTGTGTGTTCGAATCCAATTTAATTATAACTAACAGAAGAAATAAAAATCATTTTGAAAAGCATATGACATAAATATGTAAAATAATTACATATACAAGCAAAGAGTATGCATAGATTAAGTTTGCTACCTATAATAAGGTGAAATATTATAAAAATCAGGTACTGTAATCTTAAAATAATATTTTATTATAATTGAACTTAGTATGGCATTCTTATATATATATATATATATATATATATATATATATATATATATATATATATATATATAAATTTTATCAATTACAAATTATGTACAAGTATTAACATATGTACATTGTGATTTTTTTATGACATAAGCCGCATGATTTTTAAAATAAAGTTGTTTAGATTAGAGTCTGAAAGCAGATAACAATGATTCAATTTTAAAATATAATTTGTGTCATTTTACAATAATAAACAACTAAGAAAAATATTGTTTTGGCAAATTTTTCTCATAGTATTTCTGGGTATATATTTTATTAGGGCATATAAATATATATTATATCACACTTTATTATTATTTTTACAATGATAACATTTTTGTTATCAAAAATTACAGAACAGTAAGCAAGCCACATGGTTCTAATCCTGTGAATAATTACTATGGCATTGTAGGGATTAAAATTCATATTTTTCTTAAGCAGTTTCTCTAGATTAATTATTTGAATGTGAAATATAAAGTATCTTAAAGATGAGAAGTGTGGCCATGTTTCAAAAATGTAAATCGTATTTTCTGAATGACTATCACATAAGATATATGTGGGTTGCAGAGTTAATTTAAAGCAGATAATGAGGAAGATTTTTGTAGGTTTGTATTGAATAATAAGTTATGCAAAAATTTTAGCCAATATTGAGAAACACAGATATTTTGGAATTTTAATTAAAGTTTTGGCAATTGGGAGGGTTGACTATAAATATCTATCAGGATATATCTATAGATATCTATCAGGATATATATTTTTTCAGATCTTTAAATGTAACATCAATTAAATATTTGATATTATAATTATCCAACAGACCTGCATGCTCAATAGTGTGATCAGTATAAAAGACAACAACTTACATATGGAAGCTTGAGCAACTAGACTAAGTGTGGTTGCAATGCACCTCTTAACTCTGATATAGGATATAAATGATTGAGGACATTTTAGACTAAAATCATCTTTGCAAATGGAGAAGCAAGCTGATGTAATTGATAGAAAATGGGATATTGATTCCCAGAGATATGATTTTATTGTGGTCATGATATTATTAAAAGTTCTTCTTAAAAATGCATCAATGGGCTATAGTAAGCAAGTATATGACTTAGAATAACATTAGCAATACACACTTTTATTATAGAGTAAAGCAATTTTAGGCAGAAGGCTTTTACTTTTCATTGAACTTGTTTATGGCCAGATAATTGAGATGATGGCACAATTGTGTTTTGGATAAGTTAATTGGAATTCCAAAAAGAGATAAGTGTGTATCTATAAAGAATAAAGGTAGATTATAAACTGTGTCTATCTGTCGCATAGATGACTTGCAAACTTATACTGTAGATCCTGTTAGGGTTTTGAATTTGTTAAGAATATGTGGCTGTCAAAATATAGTCAATAGTTATCACTTTAACAGTAGTACCAAAATGAAGAAGAAAGAGACCTTCTGTACACTGTTCAATCTCTTTGGTCATGGATATATATATATATATATATATATATATATATGATCATATATATATATATATATATATATATATATATATATATATATATATATATGTTCAGTAGATGGAGCTTACCACTAGCTCCAAACAAGCTTTAATAATAAGTGCGACAGAGAAAGAATTTAAAATCTCTATCCTACTATCCTCATCTCCCAATGAATTGGTTTCGAGCTTAATGGCTCACCTCAGTGAAGAGTTAGGATTTCAGAAACTAGATCTAAAACTCCAACTCAGAGCACTTATTTAATACGTTACTATCAGTTTGAAAACTTGAATTTTTCCAACCTGTCAATGTCTTCAAATCCAGCCTTAGAAAACAGATAGCTATATGGGTCTTAACTCAGTTCAGTTTCACCATATATTAATAGCTAAAGCAATATTACATTGCAAAAACATTCAAGGGTACACTTATAATAATTATTAAAGCAAGTCACAAATTGTGCAACTTGCCTTTAAGCATGTGCTAAAATGTTCCTAGATGGAGCTTACCACTAGCTCCAAACAAGCTTTAATATATATATATATATATATATATATATATTATATATATATATATATATATATATATATATATATAATGATGCAAGTGGTGAGCCTTATGGAATACCTTGATTTAGTTTAAAAGGAGAAGAGAAGCAGATGCAATTTGTAGTTTGATATATCTGTTGGCAAGATAATTTTTTATGGTGATAATTAAATGTGTATGGCTAGGCAGAAGTTTGCTTAATGAGTTAAATACATATTTCATTTTACCAGATCAAAAGCAGTTGTAAAGTCGTCATGGCATGTGACATAATTTATTAATTTATTTTGTTTTGCATATACTATTGACTCCAGTACTAATAGAATAGCTTGAGATGTTTGGCAGATTTTAGCAGGCTAATGTGATGAGGAAAGTTTGGGGAGGATAAAGCCATTTAGTTGTTTAAGAATAATTCTTGCAAGGATATGATAATATGCACGTTATTTACTGATAAATATAAAGCATTTGAGTTTTTTCTGAGGCAGAAAATTACATTAATGAATAGATTATATCAGTGATATTTATACGAACAAAGTTGATTGTAGTACTTATGTAGAATGCGTGACCTAATATAATTTTGATGCTTATAAATATTAGATGGAATAAGATCATTTGCTAGTGAAGTGTGCGAATGTAAATGCATAATTTCATCAAGAATTTGTTGCTTTGAGATGTAATAATTTTGATAAAGATGAATGTTACATTAACAGGATAGATAATAATCAATTTCTTTAAGAGTATATTTTAAGTGCGAAAGAATTTCGATATCAATGTTGGTACTAGATACGACTGTATTTTCTCTCAACAGAATTTGAATACCATAAGCATAAAGGTGGGTTGATTTTGCTTAATTTACTGTAGTGTTTATTAGTGCTGAAAGATTAGGGATTACTTTTCTAAGCATAGGTACCATAGTATTTTGGTTATAAAAAACAGTTAGATGTTTAGATTCACTTTGCAGCTTATGAATAAGAATCTTTGCATCATTGAATTTTGTTATAGGGTTGAGAGTTAAATTGATAACATCAATACATTGTTTATAAGATTATTTGAAATGATAATCAGTTAGTTAATCAGAACAATAATTATTCAGAAATCATTTTAGTAGTGTTCATATTTCAACTATGCAGCTGATAAAAATATTTACTGGCAATTAATATATTAGAATATATTACCAATAAATTAATTTAAATTCAGTACGAATTTGTTGCTTGCGTGTAAATTTATAAATTGTTGGTTTATTTTGAAAGATATTTTGAGTGAGAGTTACACAGACATAGTAAGAGACTGAAACATTTGACAGATGAATTGAAGTTTTGTGATCTGTAGCAGAAACAAAAAATAAACAATGAGAGAAGACTCTTGACCTCCAATAAATGATACAGCATTTGAAGGATAGAGTAATAGTAGTGGTAGCAAGGCTAGTTGATTGGGTTTTAGTTTCAAAGTAAATGAAAGATCATTATATGAGCAGTTAAAATCACCATACATGATAGTTAAACCAGGTTTATGTATCATTTTACTTTGGGCAATGAGGAGAGTATTTATGATATTGTTTGCTTTTTGGCATGAATATATTGCTATAAGATAGGGTAACTAAAAATGAATAAATAATGATTGCATTAACTGATATGAATATTATTTTTAATCTTGTCAGTGGATGCCATGTACTAATTAGAACACCCACTGCTTGTGCTGGTCTGATGATGAGTTTATATACAAATATGTGTTTACTGTTTATGAGTGTGACCAATGATTGTGTTTTTCTAAAGGTTTGTGATGATAGTGTTTTAGCTGTATTTTTATATTGGACTATTTCCATCATCTAATATGCGTGTTGAATGTCTTTAGAAAAGTAAAATTTTATTTAAATATTCCACATACATTCAACTGTTAGTAATGTCATAACAGTTGGTGCTTATATGAACCTGTTTTCTGTGATATTACTCACAGTTGAATGTATTTGGAATATTTTAAAAAAAAACTTTTCTAAAGACATTCAACACACATATTAGATTATGGAAATAGTCTAATATAAAAATACAGTTAACAACAATTGGTTTGGTTGATAAAGTAATTTTTGTTTCTGTAATTACAAAAATATCAGCATGGTGATTATTTAGAAATTGACATAGCTATAAGATTCTATTGTATGAATAAGACCTTGCACATTTATTGTGGCTATTTTTATGCTTGACATATTATGTTTTTGAAGAGTTGGAACAACACTTTTTGCTGGCATGTTTGGTGTTGGAATCAGTATTATAGCTCTTTTATGATTTTTATTGGCAGAGAATGTAACTTTATTGGATCTTTCCCAATTTGGTTTTATTATCAATTCTGGATAATTTTATAGTATGTATTATTTTGGTTATGATAAATAATTGAATTCTGTGTATGACTATTGTTCAAGTCCATAGATTGTTGTAAGTGATTATCAATTAGTGAATTTTGAGATTGATTCTCATAACAACAGTGTACTGGTAATATATCTGTTAAAGTGTTACTGGTTCTGCATCCTTGACTGGTCCATGTTACATCAGATTGTTGGCAGGCCACACTTGTGAATTGTATTACAGGTAAGGTTTTACTGTTAATATGATAACTTATATCTAAAATGAGCATGCTATTTTTAGATACTACACTAGCCCATAAGCTAGTTATATGATTATTATTGCACTAATGACCAATTCTGTCAATTTTGCCACAACTGTTGCAATTTCCACCATTGCATTGAGAAACAATATCTCCAATTCTGGAACACTTGAAGCAAAGGACTTTCCACCCATTAATCCTAACTGTAATGGGAATTGATTGAATGAAAATATAATGTGGAAGTTCATCTGATATATGTCCATGTTTCATCTGTAATGTCATCTTCCAAGTGTTAGTTGGAATTTCAAATTTTATGATTGGAGTAAATTCTCTTGATACACTTGTGACATGAGCAATTTCAGCTATATTTTCTGTAAAACTTCTTTTTCTAAATCATTGAAGAGCATGGATGATGTGATCACATATAATTGGATTTGGATCTTTAGTTACATAATATAACTTTTTTTAAATTTAGTTGCTCAATTGTATTTATATATTGGACTATTTACATTATCTAATATAAGTATGAATGATTTTAGAAAAAAATAAATTTATTTAAACATTCCAAATACATTCAAATGTTAGTAATAGCATACAGGTTAGTATATAACCAATGTTTGGAGAGATACTATTTCCCTCTTCTTTAGGTATTGCTGGCCTGACCAATGACAGTACTATGATGGGAATTGAATATAGATCTTATATTCTTGGGTATTGTATATTAAGATAATGTTCTAACCAACTGACCCATGCTGCCAAAGTCAACAGTCAGTAGAAATTTCATATACTTAGAAGAAACAGCAGAATTACACTAGAGAATAAAATGAACACTTGTCAAACAATAAAAATTCAAATCAAATATATCCTATGGTGAGAGGAAAGCAATTATCAAAGTAAATAAATCCATAATTATACTCCCTCTTGACAAAGGTAATGCAACACTTGTAATGAATATAACTAATTATGGCAACAAAATACAAGAACTCCTCACAGCAGGTCAATACACAAAGTGGCAAAAAAATCCAATACTGAATACAGAAAGAAATTTACAAGAATTACTCAGAAAGCATCACAGGTACTTCAGTGATTCAGAAAAAAAAATTATATTTCAGCAAAATTCATTATCTTTATAGTCTACATAAAATCTATAAGGATCATGTGCCATTAAGACATATTGTTAGTTCTAGAAATTCACCTTGCCAAAATTTGTCAAGATTTCTTCTCAAAGTTTTTAGTCCTTTGGCATACAAGATTCAGTTCTTTATTAGGGATTATAGACACTTTTTAGAATTAATCAAGAACATGAAAATTGAAAGAACTACTTACTGGTAAGCTTTGATGTGGTAAGATTATTCACAAACATACAATGTGAAGAAGCATTGTCTATTTTAAAGAAAAGATTAAATGATGACAATAGCTTACACAGCAGAACAACTCTTCCTATTTATAGTATAATGGAACTTTTTAACATTCTGCGTAAAACACCCTACTATTAATATAACACAGAATTCTTCCAACAAAATGAAGGAATGACTATGGGCTCACTATTGTCACCCCTGATTACCAATATTTATATGAAAACAATTGAAAGTGAAATCATAAATCTACTTCATATCCATCTAAAAGTTCACTTCACTATATAGATAATACATTTGCTGTAAGACCACATGGTGAAGCACTACTGTAAACTTTTTGGAAACCCATCAATAACATATCCCCTTACTATTAAATTAAAAATAGAATCAGAACAAGAACAAAAATTGGCATCTGTAATCATTGTGACAAGACTCCCTCATGGCAAAATTAAAACAACAGTTTACTGAAAACCCACAGATAGATGAAAATACTTGCCTATACCTACAATCACACTAATAGCACAAAACATGGAGTTATACTATCAATATTAAACATAGAAAAAGTTGCTTGTTAAGAAATCAGCAATTTTAAAAAAAGATCTATATAGAATAAAGTCTTATGAAAATGGTTATCCATCAACTGTTATTAAGAAAACCTTAAATAGACAACATAAAGAATCATCAAAAGAAAACAAATATTGGTACTGTGGTGTGCACATACATACCAAAAATAGCAAACAAATTAAGGGAAATCTTTAATAAGTATAACACCAGAACAGCTTTCCAGTGCCATACCACACTAAGGAATTCTAACATCTACAAAGCCTAAACTTGAAATGCTGAAAATAAAAAAACTGCATATACGGAATACCATATGACTGTGGAAGAACATATATTTGTGAGACCAGTCATCTCATTGAAAAGTGCTAGCAAGAACACAGACTGATCATTAGAAGAGAGAAAATAGATCTGTCTAAAGTAGTAGACCATGTATGTACCAAGGAACATATGTTCAATTGGGAAAATACAAAAATATTGGATAGAGGAAAATAGATGCAAAGAAGAAAATTTAAAGAAGCTGCTCACATGACAATAGCAAAAAATCCCATAAGTCAACCTAGTGTGACTATAAATAATGTATGAAAACTATTAATCAATTTGCCTCTTAGAAAAAAGTGGAAAAATCAAGCAGAATGTTTCTCGGGATGGCTCAGTTTGTTAGAGCATTACCTTAAAATTCAATACTCAAGAATATAAGGGATTAGGTTCAATTCCCATGCTAGTACTGTCACTGGTCAGGTTCAGAAATACCTGAAAGAGAGGGGAGAATAATACCTCTTGAAACATTGTACATACTACACTGACTTGTGTGTTGTTGAATGTATTTGGAATATTTAAATAAAGTTAAATTATTCTAAAGACATTCAATACTTATATTAGATGATGGAAATAGTCCAATATATAAATACAATTAAAACACCATCATCACAAACCTTAAAGGAAATCATTAAATGCTCAGTTGTCTTCTCTGATTCTTTGCAGTGTTGTTTTGAAATACGGAATTCTTGCTACCACAACATTAATTATTCTAACTTCTGATTATAAAATTAACCACTATTATTATAAAATCTTCAAAACTACTTATAAAAATAAAATCAATTTGATTAAGAAGTATATTATTTTTAGTAATTTGCGTTATTCAAAATGCTACAAAATTTTGTCAAATAAATTAAACAATAATAATAGTAGAAAACTTTCCATATAGGGTTAACTATGCACTTATAAATTTAAAAAAAAGCACAGAAAAATAAATATTAGTCAATCATTATGAAATATTTAAACAATGTGAATAAAGGTAATAGAAAATTTTAAAATACATAAAAAAATAGAAAACAAGTATTATAAAACTTCATCAAAGTAATTTGTCTTTCATAAGTCTTATAATTGCTGGAAGAAATCAATTAGTCACACATCCATTCAGGCATTTCAAACTAATATGTTTTATTTTTTTCTACAGAAAATATCAAATCTTCCATCTCTATATTTGATATTTAATCTATAATTACCTGTCTTATTTCAGTATTGTAATCACAATTAAATAATGTTTTTTTCTTTTTTTTTATGTTTAAGTTACTTTTTAAATTCTCTTCATAAATAAGTTCTATTTCAACAACATCGTTATTAAAATTTGACATTTATCCTTAATCATCAGAAATTTATAAAATGCTTACATTCTAAGGGTGAAGATTTTGTCCTTAATAGAGGGTCACTTATAAACTCTTTTTTATTTTTCAATCTAAAACATTACCCATTACTACCCTGAAATATACCCCCCCCCCCCCATAACAGGATCACATTAAATTACCAAAATATAAAATAGCTAATATTATTATTTTTTTTCCATCACAAATTTTACAATCATTTCAGGTCTATGTATTTTTTTTAACAATGAAATACTGTGTGTATATATATATATTTCTATCTTTTCATAGTGTGTTGAAATTACATTACTCAATAAGAGTTTCAGTTAATTTCGTTTCAATTACACACACACATACACACACACATATATATATATATATATATAAACAATTTACTGTAAATATGAAATTAATTGAAGCAATATTAAACCTTTCATGAGCACTCTAACATTTTTTATTATATTGATTATATTGTCAATATCTAAAACAACTTAAAAAAATAAACCCATCATATAGTATATATATATTGTAATAATGCTCAAGGTTAAATGGGTTTATAAAGAATGAGTGAAACAAGTCATCATTGAGACAATTCCAATATCAATAGCCATGAATAATCTCAAACTGTTGTCAAGGCAATCTCCTTTTAATAATAAAGGAGGTTACCTTGACAACAGTTTGATTTTGTTGATTGCTATTGATATTGGGATTGTCAAAGTATTGTCTGGATTTAATGTGATCTGCTATGGATTCTCCTTTATTGAAGTTGGTAATCTCTTATTCACTATGTCCAGAGAGACCTTCTAGCCACCTTTCATTCTCTTTCCATTCCCCATTTTAAAAGTTTCCATATGCTTTTCTATCTTGCTCCATCCAATTTCCACAACATCATCATTATCCACTCTATAGCCTTTATATCTAGATCCCCTTTATCTTCCAAATCTAGTATAAAAACCAAGAACACACTTTCTGTATAATCACTTTGTTTATATTTATCTCCCACAACTTCATTAATTCTATCCACTTTCTGTATAATCACTTTATTTAAAAGCATTCTCCCACAATCTTCATTATTTGCGCCTTTTCTGCTTATAAGAATTTACATTCAATTAGCAGATGCCTAATATTTTCCAGGCTTCCTTACATGACTTGCAGACTAAATCCCTATATTTTTCTATTTATGTGTGTATTCCATTGTTGCTAATGATCATGTTGGAGCCTTAGACAGAAAACTACTTTCATTGCTATTATTATAAAGTAATTCATGCCTAATATTCTGTTTAATTATATATATATATATTGTAATGTTTTTCATTTTGCTAGGCTTCTTACATGCTAATATAAACTGCGCGTGAGTTGATCAAGCTATGTCAAAAAAGAAGAAAGTTATATTTCTATTCTAAAAACATAGCTATATTTCCTGATCAACTCGGCCTAGAATTATTGCTAAGTACAATTGTGAGCTGACTCAGTTTTTAATTTCTACATGAGGGCACCAGAGTCGTTAGACCCACTGAGTCGGCATCAAACATATTGTAACTCGTAAACTAAACAGCAAAAAAAGTGCTTTTAAACTAATCGGTATTGCATCATACCGTAACGAGAACTATTTTCTCCTTTTTGATTATTATTTCTGGGCTAGTTTAAATACATTGGCAAGGTAAATTCCGTTTTAAATCCCACTAAACTAATAATAAATTTAATACTAAAAAAAAAATTATTATTAATAACGCACAATGAAAAGGTTGATAAAAGTAAAATCTCTTTTATTCTAACAAACTAAACATATTTATAAGTTAAATTACGAATTAACTAAACAGGAAAGTACACACACACCAATCCAGATAATGAATCGATTAACAAAAACAGATTAAGCAATTTAATAATGTCCCAAGATCTTGTATAAAATTCTTTATTAGAAAGTCCCTTGAATATGAAAAGTCTATATCAGGATGGTAGTCTAAGCTTAGATAAATAATTGTTTGCAAACTTTTAAGTCACTATCAGGAAAATTTATTCTTAACTTACCGGTAAGTCCATGTAGGTTTATGGGATCCCAGATCATGAGAATTTCCATTGGTTTCTCCTGCCGGTGTCTTCCATTATTGTTCCGTTCTATAGCTGGAGAAAAGGCACGGTTGTAGTGACCCTTTTATTGCAAAAAGCGGTCTTCACAAGTCCCGTTTCCATGTTTGCGTGACAGCTTGGTACAGCAAGAGGCATACATGTGTAGAAGTATATTTCTTGCCACAGGTTATGCTCGTGAAAACCTCCAACTTTCAGAGACATAACTAGAAGGTAAAGAGAAGACCCAGATTGAAGTTGTCATCTCCTTTTTATATCGTGCTCCATTTTTGGAACTTCTGCGCATTCTTTTGTCTTTTTATCAGCGTATAAGATAATAATCTTATACACTCTCTCTTAAATTTAAGTTACAAAGTTCTCTTTTTTTTTTTAGCATTATTCTTCCATCTTTAATTAGCTAAAATATTTTTCTTTTAGCTTATACTTTTGGAATTCTTTTAATTTATCTGGATTAGTAATCTGTATGTCATTTATTCTTTCCAATTAAATAAAAAAAATAAGAATGACAATTTTAACCTTCATTGCACGTTTTAACAAAAATTATATTAATCAAAAAAAAATCTAAATTTACTTTTTTAGCTTTTACCAAATGCCAATATATTTGTAACGTATATAAATAAATGTTACAATACCACCAGTGCCAGGAGATGAGAATAAAATAGGGGTTTACACTAATTTTATTCTTAAGTTTTTTAAATTCATATTCGTATTTTTTTTTCTGTAGTAGCGTGCTGATATATTGTGTAGACTCATTCACAAGCGACGTTCAACACTTTTAGGTCTAACACGGTGGGAATGGAAAATATTTCAACATTCATCTGTGTCCTATCCGCTTTCGTGTAATATTAACGATAAGAAGCCCAAGTTATAAGCACAAATGAGCGTTGCTCATCGTTCTGAGTCTTACAGGCTCGTGGCAACTTGGTCCAACTTGATAAGCCTTCCCCTTTATTGGGATCTCTGCTAGAAATAGTCTGACGAGCATTTAAAGACAGTCTTATGTTCATATACTGCGGATAAGGACTCGGGGCTATGTTATTCCCCTCTCCAGTAACCGCCTACCCGGTCAAATACTTGTGACTTATGTCTACATCAGCCACGATTGTGTTTTTAGACATATATAAAAAATATACATATATATTTTTTCTTTCTGGAAGTCATATTAAAAAAAATATCTTCTTTCATATTTTAATAATCAGGGTTTAATTAGTTAGTTTTTTTTTTATATAATTTTTTTCTTTTTTCAAAAAAATCATAATTTATTTTCCGGCTGTGAGTTTCTTTGAGTCATCATTGCAATGTTCTTTATCATTACAACTCATCTCAGGTTGTAGTTGTTAAATCGAAGCCCCATGTTGGGTGCCATTGAAACGTTTTTCGTTTTGCTAGGCCTCTTACACACTAATATAAACTGCGCGTGAGTTGATCAAGCTATGTCAAAATAGAAGAAAGTTATATTTCTATTCTAAAAACATAGCTATATTTCCTGATCAACTCGGCCTAGAATTATTGCTAAGTACATTCGTGAGCTGACTCAGTTTTTAATTTCTACATGAGGGCACCAGAGTCGTTAGACCCACTGAGTCGGCGTCAAACATATTGTAACTCGTAAACTAAACAGCAAAAAAAGTGCTTTTAAACTAATCGGTATTGCATCATACCGTAACGAGAACTATTTTCTCCTTTTTGATTATTATTTCTGGGCTAGTTTAAATACATTGGCAAGGTAAATTCCGTTTTAAATCCCACTAGACTAATAATAAATTTAATACTAAAAAAAAAATTATTATTAATAACGCACAATGAAAAGGTTGATAAAAGTAAAATCTCTTTTATTCTAACAAACTAAACATATTTATAAGTTAAATTACAAATTAACTAAACAGGAAAGTACACACACACCAATTCAGATAATGAATCGATTAACAAAACAGATTAAGCAATTTAATAATGTCCCAAGATCTTGTATAAAATTCTTTATTAGAAAGTCCCTTGAATATGAAAAGTCTATATCAGGATGGTAGTCTAAGCTTAGATAAATAATTGTTTGCAAACTTTTAAGTCACTATCAGGAAAATTTATTCATAACTTACCGGTAAGTCCATGTAGGTTTATGAAATCCCAGATCATGAGAATTTCCATTGGTCTCTCCTGCCAGCATCTTCCATTATTGTTCTGTTCTATAGCTGGAGAAAAGGCATGGTTGTAGTGACCCTTTTATTGCAAAAAGCGGTCTTCACAAGTCCCGTTTCCATGTTTGCGTGACAGCTTGGTACAGCAAGGGGCATACCTGTGTAGAAGTATATTTCTTGCCACAGGTTATGCTCGTGGAAACCTCCAACTTTCAGAGACGTAACTAGAAGTTAAAGAGAAGACCCAGATTGAAGTTGTCATCTCCTTTTTATATCGCGCTCCATTTTTGGAACTTCTGTGCACTCTTTTGTCTTTTTATCAGCGTATAAGATAATAATCTTATACACTCTCTCTTAAATTTAAGTTACAAAGTTCTCTTTTTTTTTTTTAGCATTATTCTTCCATCTTTAATTAGCTAAAATATTTTTCTTTTAGCTTATACTTTTGGAATTCTTTTAATTTATCTGGATTAGTAATCTGTATGTCATTTATTCTTTCCAATTAGATAAAAAAAAATAAGAATGACAATTTTAACCTTCATTGCACATTTTAACAAAAATTATACTAATCAAAAAAAAATCTAAATTTACTTTTTTAGCTTTTACCAAATGCCAATATATTTGTAACGTATATAAATAAACGTTACAATATATATATATATATATATATACACTTATTTCCCTATCCATACTAGTTCTCCATCTCACCAACTCCCTATTTTTTATTAATGCATTTATTTATCTATTCCATTCTTTGTCTCTATAACACTCAATAATCTTCCTAACATAATCACCCCACCTTTTATACAAGAATACTGACATAAAGTCTTTATCCAAATCATTTTCATATCAGACTACCTTTCTCACCCATCTTATTAACTATCCTTTACTTGTAACCCAATTAAATACTATTTTGGCTAGTTATTATTATCCATAAATTGCAATCTACCAAACACTTTCAGTTTGCTTTTGCATCTCTCATGAAAAAACTTGACCACTCCATTTCTTCTTGAATTGTCTCCTTTGCCATCCACACATCTGCATCTAATGCATATCCTCCTGCTTTTCTTTGTATATTTTCTAAATAATCTAACACCTCTTTATTAGCACATAACACATCATTACCATAAATTAACCCTTCCATACAGTTTTTGTTACCTGATATTTATTATATGAAATCACTGTTAATTTCTTTGTCAGTTCCTTTCTTTGTTTCATTTATCAATTTTTTCTCCCATTCATCCCAACCATTTCTCTTATTACTTAAGATGATTCCTAAATAGTTATAGTTATTCACCACATTCAACTTTATAACCATCAATAAATATTCTTTCTTTTTTCTTTACCCAGCATTTATCATCATTACTTTTGATTTTCTTCATTAAATTTAATCCCCATCTTTTTACCCACCTTTGCACATGTCTTCAGAATAACTTCTATATTTTTCCTACTTTTTGTGTACAAGAACATATCAGCAGGAAATGAAAAACCTGATAATGTATACAATTTGCCATCTATTAATGGTATCTCTACCCTTCTTCATAGTCTTTCTGTTGATCTCTTCATTTCTCTCAAATATAACAAAAACAAAATAACTGACATAGAGCACCCTTGTCTTAACCCATTTTTAATTCTGATTTTATACATTCTAATTGATACATATAGTAATTATTTTTATACAATCTCTTAATAAGATCCTCTAAAACTCCATCCATTCCAAAATTTACTAAACTTACCCATAATTTATTTGTATTTATTATATCATATGCCTTCTCTATACCTATAAAACTATATATAAATGTCTACCTGTATGTCTACTCATATCTGTAAGTTGCATAATTACAAATAAACTATCTCTTATATGCTTATTGATTCTTAAACCTCCTTCCATTCTCCCACTATATTATTTTTTTCCATCCATTTTACCACCATTCCAGCCATCATATATGCAAAAATTTTATATGACATTGACATTACTGCTATCAGTCTAAAATTGTTTATCTTTCTATGGCTTTTACCCTTCCCTTCAAATGATAGCTTTAGTGTGGTATTATTTCAGCTATCTGGAAATTCTGTCTTCTGTGCCATCTTATAAAAACACGATAATAGATTAAAATTTACCCTACTTCTCATATTTATCCCTATCTCTGCTTCACATCCATGTAAAAATGATGCCTTTCCACTTTTCAACTTTTCCCCTGCCTCATTCAATTCATTTTCTCTAAAACTAATATTTCTATGAGCTTTTATGTTTATTATCACTGTCCTTCACATCTATTATCCTTTCTATATCCTTTACATATTTATTTAAAATTGTCTCTAATTCTTCAATAGAGCTATATTTTCTTTTATTATCCTTTAGTAATACTATTTTTCTTTCCTCTACATTTTTTCTTTTAATATATTTTCAAAATTTTTTACTTCCATCTCTTCCACTTTTAAGAATATCCTCCAACAATTTACTATTTAATTTTATTTTCTCTTAATAATTATCTATTTTAGCCAACTTCTTTTTTTAAAATAGTTTTCCATTTAGTATTAATATTTTTTCACTTTCTTTGTTTTTCATAATAAATTTATATTCTATGCATGCATTTTTTTTTTATATTACTTTTATTCTTCTGAATATTCTTAGGTAAAACTCTATTTACCACTTTTTCTATTTCACCATTCCTTACATTCATCCCTAACAAATTTTTCCATGATTTTTTTCTATTTTTATTTTATATTCTTCTAACTTATTATTTATTCTCCATCCACATTTTTCATCATACTTTCTACTTTTATTACTATTTTCCTTCACATTACTAACCATTCTATTATAAAGAAATTATGATCACTATTACCTATACTCTCTTCATTATGAAACACCTTAATTTTCCATACTTTATTTATTCCATCTTTCTCTACTAATGATTATTATATATATATATATATATATATATATATATCATTAGTATAGATAGATATATATATATATATATATATATATATATATATATATATATATATATATATCAACTGCTGACCACATACAGAAGAAAGTGAAATGATATGTTAACGCTAAAAAGTAATACTTCTTTTTTCAAAATGAACATTTCTATACAATTTTAATGTTATTTATTTATTTTTTCAGTATCTATCTATGAAATATATTCTTAAAACTGTATTTAAATTTTTTATAAATCTTTAATGATTTAAATTGGTTAACAAATAAATACCTAAATCATTTTACTAATAATAGTTAAAAAAATCTTTTATCTAAAAAATCAAATAGTTAACACATATATTTATTTAAATCAATTAATTTATAAATATATTATTCCATAGACTATGATAAAAATAAAAAAAAACATTTTAAAGTGAATAACAAAATTGCCCATATATATATATATATATATGAGTGTGTAATAAGATATCGTAAATAACATCATGTTCTAAATTTAAAATAAAATAAAAATATTAATCAATAAATTTCTTAACACATAAAAAAAAAGTAAGTTTTGATGATTATTTTAGTTCTGTTGAGTTTAATATTGATTACGAATATGTATTTGAAAATAGTTTTTACATGTTGCAGGAATTTATTGATTAATATTTTTTTTTGTTTAATTTTTTATATATATATCATCACTTTCAAATATTGTCAATCTACTGTGATAAAAACTATTCCATTTTCTCTCATCCATATCTTTCTTTTTTTCACATCATCCCATCATATACATATTAAATTGCTAAGGCTATTAATGTATGAAGTATCTGAATTTAGTTCAGACCCGTGTAGCTATTTTAATCGGAGAGCTGAGTTTGAAGACATTAGATGTCTGAAAGTTTAAGATCTTCTTCTTAATAGTTAAGTATTAGACAAATGCTTGGTTAGAGTTAGTATTTATAAATCTGATATCCTAGAACCACACTGAAGAGAGCCATAGTTTAAAAACTGTTTGGGAATGGGGGCAATCACAGATAAAGATTTAAATGCGTTCTGTTATAGCTCTTATAATAAAAATAAATAAATAAATAAATAATAAAAATAAAATAAGCTTGTTTAAAAATAATTGCTCTTTATATATATATATATATTGTGCCCTTAGACTTGGTGCAAATAGTTTAGGTAGGGTTTAAAATATAGCTATTTTTTTATTAAAAAAATAAATTTCTATTATTTTCTAATAGGTATAATTTTATAGGTAGTATGAATTCAAGTATAATAAATAGAAGCTTGTAAAGATGTATTAAATAGTTTAAAGTTATTTTAATATAAGTTAAGTAATAAAATAATATAATATGTTTAAAAGATTATATATATATATATGTGTGTGTAAAAATTAAATACATAGGAAACTAATCATAAGCACCATGCAATAATCATTAACTTTCATATCTGCATATAATCTTAATATTAGCATTGCAACAAATAATACCAAGTTGAACCTCATTACTTATGCCCCCAGGATAATTTCCACACGACTACCACATCTGATGTTAACATATATATCTTATTTTATATTTTTCTGAGATCAGAGAGATACAATAGACTCTTAAAACTAAAAAAAAAATGCTAATTATGGTAAACAGGGCATAAATGCAGGAGATAATGAGTGTATATATATTTATTGGTGACAATAAAAATCAAAATAAAATAAAATGAAATAACAGTTTATATGTTGCTGTATATTAGATGTAGATTCAAATCTAAGATTTTATGGCATTTCTTACATATTAAAAAAATAATTAGTGACTAAACATATTGTTGCTAATTTTATACAATTGAGGGACAACAGGCTTCATATGTTTTAATATCTTTAGAGCAGACATTCTACAATGATATAACTATTAGTTCCTTCTTAATTAAGCAGGGTGTTGTAGGATGTATTTATTTATATACCAAAAATGACAATTTTTAATAAATGACAATCATTGACTTAGAATTATGACTGACAACATGATTGTAATATCAGGTTTTTAAAATGTATTTAGAAAATACTGACAGCAGTTCTAGGTTATGCAAAACAGAAATTTATCCAATGATGAAACAGAGATGGTGTATGTCTGCTTTGGCAAAGCCACACCCAGAAATTTCATTGGCTTAGGGAGTCATATGAAGTAGGGGAAATTATTTGCTCATATAACTGGAAACAAACCTGAACCTTATCATGCAGGAAAATTCATCTGCATTGATGATGATGATGATGATGATAATAATAATAATAATAATAATAATAATAATAATAATAATAATAATAATAACAACAACAACAACAACAGCAAAAATTATTTCAGTATGAAACTATAAAAAGTAGCTCAACCCTAGAATGGCCATATCTAGAGAATAGTTGGCCAATATATTTTTACAAAGAAGAAATGATCATATGTTTGAAGAACAAATACACAAATTAGTCAAAAATATATATAAAAGGCATATTTTGTAGGTTCACCCAGTGGATGACTTGTGTGATCAAGTCGAAATATCGGTATATCAGTATTTAAATTTTTTATCATGGATGAACCAGCATATATATATATATATATGTTACTTTGAAAGATATAAGTTAATTTTATTTTGTAATATTGTTTTTAAAAGTAGCAAGTTTTATTTTACATTTAGCGAAAATCTGATCTTTTCATCTTGATAATTGCAGTAAGAATAAAATTCTACTTGTAATGCTTGAATGGTTATATTATACAAAAACAATTTTTTTGAGCCAGATGAGAAAGGGGGATTGAAGGGTCTGCACTTTTGATCAATTAGCTTTCTTAGGACAAAAAGATGATTTTACGAATAATGAAAAAATGTTTACCTAAAACACCATTGTTACCTGATCGCTCAATATCTAAATTTAGCACATATATACGATTGGTCTGTATATAGCAATATATTTGGTTATCCTTGAAGAACTATGGGTTACTTTAACTATATGTACAATAAAAAAATTAAAGTAGCACATAATATTAAAGAAAAATATAAAGCAAATAAAATTAAATAATAAAAGTAATATAAGAAAATCAAATGTATACGAATTGTTTAAGTCTTTATATGTATTTTGGGACTGCAGAGAGCTCATGATGTGAATTCAATATTTCTACAATTACCTTCATGAAGGATTTTAAAACATGGCAAGATATGAAGAGTAGCATATACACCGATATGATGACACATAGCTTTAGTAATGCAATTCACATTCACTTGATCCTGGATGATCATTTTTTGGATATGAATATTTAATATATTTCTCTGGAAAGAGAATGGTTACTCAGATCGGCATACAAATGTGTTTGGTACAATAGACTGGGTACCTTTTTTATATTTCTTGAATGGAGGCATGAAAGATTAGCAGAATGGATACAGTTATAATGGTAACAGCATCAGCATACAGGTTTAACAGGTCAGCAAACCAGATGGGTAGAGCATTCACAAATTACATCAGGATTCCAAACTCACACTTCCCTGGGATGGCAAGTGGAAATGAATACAAGTTTTTTTTTTTACTAATTGTCATTATGTGTTGCTTCTAGCAGCCAAATGATTAATGAACTTCTTAAAAATAACGTTGGAGGGAGATCTTGTTAACAAGATTGAATAATTTTTTATAAAGCCTTGATTTTTCATTTACTTAGGTATTTATACCGTTTTTCAGCAAACAACATCTGGATTTAATTATTAAAGTATATCATCTGATAATAACTTTGAATAGCTTATCTAAAATTTAATCATTTAATTTTTATTTTAATTACTAAAATTTTCTAAATTCCAAATAACTTTTGTTTATATGCATTTCATATTGCAATCTTATTTTTTAAATATATAATACAAAATAATTGTTTATTTTTTATTTCTTAGGTGATGTTTTAATAATTACTATTAATGGAACTATGCTTGTAATCTTTCTATATATGTAATTAATTGTGCATACTGTCTTTATAAATTTATAAAAATGTAGGATTAAATTAAGTTAAAATAGATTTAATTTAAATTACTTATTGTTCACCAATTTTTTATAAATTTGAACATGTTATCTGTTACAAAGTGACTAATATTTAATACTTTCCTGACGTTTTGTGATAAACGTGTTTCAGTTGTATTTATATATTGGACTCTTTTCATCATCTAATATAAATATTGAATGTTTTAAGGAATTTTCTAGATTTTGTAAAATCTAAGCTAGTTTTTTCTGACCTTTTCTACTCAAAATGGAAATGATTGCTGTTTTTAATTAATCTAAAGTAAATGAGCCCTTGGAGTAAATTTATAACTAAAGGTCAGGTAAGAGAAAATTTTTTTAAAAAATATTGTATTACCCACTTGTGGAAGGTCAAACAATGTTCAGACCCTGGTGAAGACCACCAGAACAGGAAATCATGGTCGATGAATATGGAGGATTAATATAAAAAGAAAAAAAATTCAAATTAAAAACAGTTCCAGCTTGGGTTTTTGAGGAGGGGGAAAAGATGCATTTGTCACCCTCTTACTATCTTCAAAGGAAGATACTGTTGAGATATGAATGGCACTATTGTAGACCTTGAATCATATGGGTCCTACAATAAAATAGTTCCAGGATTGAACCAGCTAAGGCAGCCTCTGGATTGATAACTACAACATGAGCAACAGACTGGTCTTTCCTGAAATTTTGGATAATAAAAGACTTCATGGGAATTGGCACAAAAAACCACAGAGCTCCTTTAATGTAATGTATAAATGATAAATTATGAACTCTAATTATTATAAACCTTTACTAAAAAAACTTTAAATCATTTCTTAAATGATTAAGGCCTAACCAAAGTTTAAATCATGAACTTTTATCTGATCAACATGGTATGTTAAATCAATTGTTAATATTTTAAATATAATCATACACCAATCATTTCTATTAATTTATTTCTTATAATTAATAAGTATAATTTTTAGTTAAATTAAATGATATTATGTATTAAATGTACATGTATGTGCACAACTCCACACTTGACATCTATTGTTAAATATAACACCTTATGTTGAGTGTCTTGATGTATTTGCCTAAGCCTCCCCTGTAAGTTTATATTTGCGAATGTGACACCTCATGATGAGTGTCTCAAGGACACTTTTTATGCATTCCAATTAATAATAATAAAACAAGAATAATTTGTGGTGGACAGTCATGCTGCATATATGTATACATGTACATGCTCATTAGCTTTTAAAATATTAATGCTTAAAAATTAAATCTGGATGTGAATGACTGCATGGATTCATAAGTTTTTAGGTATGTAATCTGTGAAGCATATTTACATCTATTAAAATGCATAAATAAGAATCTCTATCTGTATAAGCTAAAACTTAAATTTAAATATAATAACTATAAAAACTAAACTAAAATAATAATATTTATTGCTCAAATTTAAATATATATATATATATGTGTGTACCAATAGATGTTTTTGTGTATTATTACTGGCAGTAGTTTATTTATTTTTATCTTTTTCAATCTTAAATATATTCATTAAGAATTTAGATTATAAAGCTTAGCTACTCTGTGAGCTAGCACCATAGGCTAATGGTTTATATAAAAAAGGATTTTTCCAATATGTATCTGCCTACTATATACATTTTTCCAGGTTCAAATGGCCTGGTGGCACCCTGTATGGCAGATACAGCAAAGAGTTATACTTCCTTGACAGTTTATATATATATATATATATATATATATATATATATATATATATATATATATATATATATATATATATATATATATATATATATATATTGTAACTTAAATTTTAAACTGATCATTTGGATAATAATTGTATATTAAAATATCATTGGATTAGTCAAAAATCCAAATATTATTAAAATCTCAAATATTCAAATATTATATTCATTGTAACTTAATAAAGATGATCAAACGATCCAAATGTATTAAATAATTAAGAAAAGATTCAAATATAAATATTTAGCTTAATAAACAAAAAAAAAAAATGTAATAGAATTTTTATATCAAAGAGAAAAGAATTATTTAACCTGAGTAGTGGCTATTAAACAAAGATCAGACTGAGTCATCAAT
This sequence comes from Epiperipatus broadwayi, assembly GCA_028023455.1. Lineage (NCBI taxonomy): Eukaryota > Metazoa > Onychophora > Udeonychophora > Euonychophora > Peripatidae > Epiperipatus > Epiperipatus broadwayi. The sequence continues at coordinate 4,187,088 of JAQFVV010000040.1, forward strand.
CATATTAAGGGTCATTGGATTAAATGAAACATATTTCTATAATTATATTTTTCAAGATATCACAATATTAATAATTATAAACAAATTATTAATAACAACTATTATAACTCAGGTATATGGAAATCAAGTGAGGTGAGTACACTAGTAACTCAATAAAATATCTTCTCAGATATACAGACTGTAGATTTTATCCACTTTCATTTCTTAGTTTGATGTTAAGTGCATGTCTAAATGAACAACAAGTAAATATGGTCAATCAGGGCATCACTAGATTATCTGAATCTAGACACAGTTATATCTAATAACCTTTTCACATGTACCAGGTTTGAATCCCTTTTTGGTACTTTATTTCTAATAAACATGGAAGATTTTGCTTTTTAGAGCCATATCACTGTATGCACATAAAACATCTTTAAACTAAAGTGGAATTCATTAGACAGAAATCATTTCTAGATCTTAACATAACAAATGTGTTTCAATATTTTTATAAGTTTTACTAGCTCAGATTACTATTAATTTAGGATGGCAATTCACTCATCCTTGCATGAAATAGATGACGGGATGTGGTTATAATATTACTAAAAAATCACTAAATATTATGAAATCAATATTTATTTATGGCCTTTAAACATTTAAACAGCTCATTAACTAAAATGTGATGATGATGATGATGATAATGACAACGATAATGGTTTAAACAACAGCTTTAGGACTAAGCCTAATCATAAACCTAATTTTATAAAGAAATTCATAATCATTGCTTAATTTTAGTATATCTAATTGGAACTTAAATAACTAATATTCACCTTGATGATGAATGATCACACTTAATAAAGACTACACTTAATGAAATATATACGCCTCGTTTAATAAAACAAATTAACATTTATTAATGCATTACTAATATCTACATGAAAATTTATAGATAAACATGAAAATTGATATGAATAATAATAACAATAATAATTGATTATATTGCAATCTTCAGATTAATTTCAAGTTCTTCCCCCTTTCCCGTCAAATGTATATGGTATTAAATTGGATAACCGATTTGTTAAAATGTTCCATCCACAAGAAAAGTATTTCATAAAAAAAAATATTCACTCATTGGCACACATACCTTATAATCTAACATGTAAGCAGAATGAATAAAAATAAATGTTAGTAAAATTGGAAAGAGCAAGTTTTAGAAACAAGTTTTAAATTATTTTCTCGCCCTCTCTTCTACCTCTGAAATGCTATACTTTAACTTGAAACAAAATCTAATATTTTTAATAAGCATATATGCAACAAGTATTATATTATTATGTATGTGTGTTTTTATCCACATAAAAACCAAAATATTATTTAAAACCAAAATAATAATGCAAAAAATTATTTTACACAATAATATTTCATAACTGTAAATTAATAAACAAATAATTTTGATACATTCAAAATCATTTATGAAGTTCAAGGTTATTATTAGTAAGAAATTATTGGTTTTAATCGATCTGAATTGTCTTTAAAAGTTCTTTAAATAAAATATACCACTTTATTGCTAAAAGTTTATTAAGACTCTGATATCATAAAGAAAATAGATATAAAAAGTCATATTACCAATCCTTTGTTTTGCGGCAAACTTCCAAGGGCTCAAACTTATCTTGTAGAATGTCTATATTTCTGCAGCTACCATTTCCATTTTACTTTGGAACAATCTCTTTCTTGAGGTGTATTATTATTTGATGATGATGATTCTATTGAGGTTATTTGCTTTAGTGGACAATTTGGAAATCATTATATGAATTTTTCTTCTCTTCCTGTTAAGCATGATTCTTTTAGTGGATGAAGTACAGCAGTTGTTTTCACATTTATAAATTTTCTGGGTTTAAACTCAGTTACTGGAACAATTAATTGGACTTGATGATTTAATATTTATCAGTAGATTACTCTTTTCTTCTGATTTTAAATGCAGGTGAATGTTTTCTTCTTTCTGTTTAAAAAAACATCTTATTTCTCTCGGTCAGTTGAAAGGTGTAGAATATTATTTTTCAGACAAGACATCTTTTCTTTCCTATATGATGTGCTAGTTGATGATGAGTCTGGTAGACAGATGGAACATATATTAATTTTTCTTACCCCGCCATCCTTATATTTTCAACATTCAAAACTTGATATAAAAAATGATTTAAAAAAAGAGTTATCTAGCAGAATTAAAAATGTTTGTCTGCTTTAGTTTCAATAATTTTTAAAAGTCTCTATCACAATAATAATAATACTAGCTCAACTGATTTTCCATTTTGCTTTTATATCCAATTTTTGAGTCAACTCACTCAATTAGAGTGATAGTGTGACTTGCTATTTTTGACCAATTCGTTTTTAGTTGGAAAGCGCAATCTTTTTTAGGAACATTAAAAAAAAATCACACACCTGGTTTTCAGACAAACTTTTGGTTTGAAGAAAAAAATAGTCTTAATCCCTTCTCCTCATATACATCTATAATATCTAAAATTGGAGCTTCTTTCTTTTGATCTTAAGATGAGATAATTCCAAAATTAGAGTTCCCACCAAGCTTAAACTCCATAATGACGAACAATCATTTATAAAAACAAAATTGCTACAAAAATATATATCTGATTCAACAGATTTTATCCCTTAACACAAAATAGTAAAAAAAAATAATTTGACAGATTTAACCCTTCTTCCTTTCAATATTTAATAAATATAAATTTTTGTATGTAATGTACACACATACTTTTATCATTTCAAATCATTCATAAACTGTCCATCAAAATAATATGAATGCTAGTTTAGAAATTATAACCCTAATATTTAAAATTAAATCCTTAGCTTTTAAATCCAAATTACAATTATAGAAAAGCAAAATAGAAGTATAGAATAAGATTTTAAAATTGATCAAGCATAGGTTAGTTTTAAAGAAAGTTAATATGTGTAATTTAAAAGTGACTAACTAAATAGCTTTTTTAACACACACTGCTTATACATATGCGTTATAACTTTGCTTTTTAACAGAAAAATTAAATATTGAATAGTTTAAATGTGTGTATTACCTTTCTATAAACACACAAACAAATAAAGAATATAATTGTTGACCCACTCTCTTTCTGTCTAAAGCTTTTAGAACTTGATCTTGTAGGGTTTTAACTTGGGTGCCCTACAGCTTCCTTTTTAGATAAAAAAAATGTGATGATGATTTTTGTTTTACATTTTCTTACATGCACATTACTATAAATTTAGCTAATGACTAAATTGTAATGGCACTATATATATATATATATATAAATATTAGCTAATGACTAAATTGTAATGGCACAATATATATATATATATTGAAACAGTAAGATATGCCTTACCAATCTTAGTTTCACCTTGCCTTCCTGTTTCCTACCCTCATGCCTTATATAAAACCCTAATTTTATTGTATTGTGTGTGTACTGGGTATATTTACCGAAATCCCGCCTAAATTTATATGTATAATGGGATGCCCAAGGTTTAATAATAATTAAAATTGTTTTTAAATGGTTTTATTTTCAAACCGTCAAGTATATATTACATATATATGCTTGTACAATAAAGTAGGTGACATATTCTCATCTACACACATACTGCAATAATATTTAAAATTTATCAAAATATTTTATTTAAGAGTTGTTTTTGAATCTATTTATTTGTGATGTTATTTCATTATAATTATTTGCCTTTAAGAAACGATATCACTGAGAAATATTTCTGGAAATTAAATTCAGAAATAGTGTTTGATAAATGTAAAGTGTTATAAAATGTTATTCAAAAACATGTCTTTTGCTTTAAGTCAGTGAGGGTAGAGAAAGAACAATAGTAGCTAATTTTAGTCATATTGGCGCCAAGTAGATTTGATAAGATAAAACAGTGTTTATGAACAGATTTTAATTAGAAAATGCAGTCCATGTTTTCAAATGTGTAATAATTAAAGAATGGATTTTATCACTGCAGGGTTAGATTGTAATCAGAGAGAGCATATAAATAGGGCTGATTGATTGTAATGATTTTTTAGACAGAGTTATTAATTAACCTACCTGATTGTGACAGTAAATCCAGTTTTAAAATAGTTTAACCTCAGAATGTCGGGGTAATGGGGCAATTGCTGTTTTCCCTCTGGACCCTCTGCCTTGGCCATCCATCATTCAAAATCCGATGTCCTGTCACCATATCATCAAATCCAATTGAACCAGCCCATAGAAATGCTGCTCCTAAAATCTACTAACTGCTGCTGCGGAACCATGAATTAAAGAAAATCATAACTTTACTTAAGAACTTTGCTACAAGTTTGGAAATGCCACAGACAGAGTTAACAGAACAAGGTAATTAAAATCAACCCAAGATCCCGGAAAACTTCGAGCTATAGCTAACAATTTTGTATATTCTATAAATGTATCTATTTAAACGTTTTTCTAATGCATGCTGAACTTGTGCTTGGGTTGATTTTCTATTATATTTATAAATGTCTTATTTCAATGTTTATGATGAAATATGTAATTAATTTCTTTAGACAAATGCGAGTTACGTAGGGAAGTTAAATGATGCGTGTTTGCCATCTTAGTTTATAAACCACAAACACGCATTTCCCCCCTTCCATCGTTTATATATTTAAAAGTATCTCTTATATATGTTTTAAAGTAATTTGCATAATAATAATTTTGTTAAATGAATATTTATGTATCTTAAGTTTATTGAGAGTCTGCTGGCCATGAAATATGAAAATCGAGAGCGAGCTATTTCTGTTCCTTAATGAACTACCTTTTGTTTTACTAATTCTTTAAAGATTAAGCTGTATTCCTAGTAAATATGCATGGGTGCTGAAATACTCCTGTTGGCAAAGGTCATCATCATTCAAATCCGTTCCCCCCATATTTTACTCCGCGGTTCCCAGTCCTGTGCTAAAATGCACTTGGGAATTGTTTAGCATACATCCCCACAGTTACGAAGCTCCTGGGTGCGGGCCAGGCTTGAGCTGTGAGTGGGCTAGAGACATCCCAAATAAAAAGGCAGAATGCCTATCCAATGCCAAGACCTTTTGCCATTTTTTAAAGTTGCATAGTCATAAACTACACCCCTCCTCAGCATATACTCACTAGCACCACCGTATATTTCTTTTTACTTATTGAAAGAATTCTATTTAAATAAATTTCAAATCCATTCAGTATAGCTCGATCTTATAATCTAGTCATGAGCAATTCTCAATCTCCAATTATAAATGTTTTAGAATATTTCAAACTCTATTAGACTTTACGTGACTCGCATATGCCTACCGTGTCACTATATTTTAGACATGTTATTTAAATGAACCCAAGTATGAGGTATCAGCCATCTTGTTTGTTTATTATATAACTATCCAATTTATATCGCTAAATTATTTTATTATCAAATTATTAAAATCTTATTTATAAATTATCATTTTTTTCTCTATTTATTCGGGGTGCAATATAAATTACATAGTACATTAAACTTATCTGTGGCACATCTATAAGTTATTAAATTAACCTAGGGCTATTTTAGATTAGAGTCTTTTGTTTTCTCCCTGATCACTGACACCAGCATGAAATTATACTATTAGTAGCATCAAATGTGTTATCACGTAGAGGGTGTTGTGGAGTTTGGATTTTGGATTCAAACTTGGGATTTCTGGGGGGTAACTCTCCTAGTATTGAGTTCTATGTCTCAGGTTTAAATTCTGCAGTCTTAGCAAGATAGACATGTTTTGACTGTCACAATATATACTATTAGTTTGTAAATACTAAAAAGTTAAAAATAAAATTTTTTTTTTTAAAATAATAAATGCTTTTTGTAAAGGGAGAGATTTGAATTTAGAATTTACAGTCTGTATTCATCTTCCATTCCATCTGAAACAGCTGATGCACATAACTACACATATAAAAAATAAATGAACCCCAATATATATATATATATAATTAAAATAAGTTATAAATTTTGTAACTTAATTTTAACTACTTCCGGTTTGTCGGCGACGATTGCGCTCGTTAATGTTCGTTTGTTGAAGTTCGTTTTTCTGTTTGAAATTACGGAAAAACTATAAGGACTACGCATGCGCCTATACCATAATTCTCTTCGTCGTTTTTTCCTCTTTTCGTAGGTAGTCGCCATTTTTCTGTAAGTTAAAAAATAAAATTTTTATTAATTTTTTTGCGAATAAGGTCAATTTTTTAAAAAATTTTTTTCACAATTTGTTAGATTAACGGAAACAAAAGTACGCAAAATAAATGAACAGGACATGATGGCCTCTGATACGGATTATTCCAGCGGTGATGAATTTGTCCCATCTAAGCCCTTTGACTCCGAGGATAGTGTTAGTTGTAGTGATCTTGAAGAATATTTTTCGTCATCAGAAGAAGAAACTCCTTTACCAGCCAAAAAGAAAAAAACTACGAGTGCTTTTCTGGATGATATCAATACACCAGGCCCGTCAACAAGTGTTCCCAACGATATCAATCGGCCAGGCCCTTCATCTAGTAACAGTAATCTGTGTCCGAACGTAACCTGCAAACCTGTGAATGTAGAGAATTTTACTAAAACTCCAGGTTTGAAGTTTTCTATAGTAGGTAAGTATTCAATTTTAGATTTTTTTTTAATGTTATTTGATAAAAAACTTTTATCAACTATTATCGGAGAAACTAATAAATATGCCACTCAAGAAAAATGACTGACTGATTTTTTACTCTGTGATAGGTAGCACATATGAAAGGTAATGTTTTTATTATTGTTTTTTTTTTTGTTGGTTTGTTTTAGCTACCAGCACAATGGATGAATGGTTGACACACTGATTCAAGACTATTTACAATTTATTCCTCTCTAGCAAATTGATTGTATATAATGCAGTAATTTTTTTTATTCTGTTTTTACTAATTTTTGTTTTACTAACATGGTTTTCATTGTTTTTGTTTTACTAATTTAGTTTTTATTTGTTGTTTTATTAACTTGTTTTTTTACTAACTTCATTTTATACTTTATAGGCATATGACTGCCTGATTGCCTTCCTTATTAGAATTTTGTTTCAGCTTCATTACTGATTACTTTTTCCAATTGGTAAACAAGATCTGGCATGATGAAATATTTTGCATATTTATATTAGCATATATGAACAGGTATGCTTCTCTGGAAGACGTATCTTGGAAGAGGTAGAATATAAACATTTTTTTATATAAATATCTGCCATAGAACCTTTTTAGTAATCATTGTCTGCCTCTTGAAATGAGAAATTTGTAAATTGTTTTCTGTATTGGCAATGATTATTCAGTATGATGATGATGATGTTATAAACAAGGTTGGTTTATCCAAAGTCTAAAATCAAAATAGTGCATCTTGTTTAACAGGCTTTTGAGTTTTCCCATAACCATTAGCAGAACTTTCATGATTCATACATATACACCACTTTTATAATATACATATACCTGTACTATGATGATGATGATGACATTTTATTTTTTTATTGTATTTATAATGGTAAGTAATAATTTTCCACTTCCTTCATTATTTTTATATTCTGTTAGAATTTTAATTTTTTTATTTTTTATCTTTTATTAGGGAGAACTCTTTTCTTCCAGGCGCCTTGACAATTTGCAACAGTTGGGGTAGAAGATAAAAATGAAGAACTCTTATAGGAACATTTTCGGACATTGTAAAGCTATGGATTATCTCAGGTAAGACTTATTATATATCTTTAGAAAGATTTTTTTGTGAGGAATACAAAGAAATTATCACTGAAGATGTAATTTGCATTTTAGTTAATGTTAATTTCCAAATTATGAACAAACAATAAAATAATAATTATTTCGGTTGTGAAAATTTCTTTTTTTCCTTATTTTTTATATAGTTATCACTATTTATTTTATGCTTATTGTTTTCCTTAGTTTTTCTAGTTTCTAGCAATGTAATTGTTTTTGCTCTAACATAATTCAAACTGAAGTTATTGTGAAAATTGTGTATCAGGCCAGTATTTTAAAAAGTTCAATATGGCGGCTTGAAGCTGAAGTAGTTAAGCTTGGATTTTATGATCACTAGATGGAAATTACGAATAGCTCTAAACAAGCTTTGTTTTTATAAGTGCCAAAAGATATAGAATTTCTACTGTAATCCCTACCTCCAGACCAGTTGGTTTTGAGCTTATGGCTCACACCAGTGGAGGGGTGAGAGTCTAGAAACTAGATCTAAAATACTAACTCAAAAGTCAGCATTTATAAAACACGTTTCTATCAATTTGAAAATGTGAATTTATCAGACATGTAAATGTCTTCAAATTCAGCCTACCAAACCATATATATATATTGTAACGATCCGGAGAAAGCAACTTAACGTAAACTGCACTACGGGGCGCCATCTAGGCATTTGAACCTAGAAAAATTTATAAAGTAGGCAGATACGTAAGTCAAAAAAAAAATTTTTTTTTTTTTTTTTTTAAATATTTTGGTTCCGGTCGTTAGCCCACGTCACTAGCTCAGTGGAATAGCAGAGATTTAATAAGATAATCTAAGAGTATATATAAAAAAAGGAATAAAATAAGCCACTGCCAGTAATTAACATACAAACATTTATTTATGCACATATATATAAGATTTAAAATTATTTTAGTATTAGTTTTACGTTTTAACATTATTTTTAACTTTACCTTAGATTTTAATTTACATTTTAATTTCTATTATATTATAAGTTTACATTTTAATTAAGTTCGCACAGATGGGATTATAAAAGCTTGTTATAATAAGTTGCTATAGATCGGTTACATAGATTACACGGTTAAAAACATTCCAAAGTAAACATAAGCGATCAAAATATAAAATTATTGATTACTGACAATTGTGGAGGGAAATTTATATGTAACCCAATAGTATTCACCATAAGATACTTGCATTGTCACCAATAACTTAAAAGACATCCGAATAAATACATTTTAGATACTCACCGTAAGGTATCATTATTTATCGAATGTCTATATATTTTGATCAAATATGAAAACGCAAAACATAGTTAACCGATAAACAATCCATGCAAGCATCTATAAACAACTTAAATTTAATGCATTTTTTATTTAGGGTCGAGCATGAATACTACATAGATTTGCATTGAAATTAAAATATTCTATCCCTATTTAACCTTAGGCTAAAATTCGTAGTCAAACTGGCATCAATTCATCTGATATATCGATGTATTCAATGTAATAAAATACGACAGCACAAAAGGTTAAAAGAAGAAATTGCCTCTTATGAGATAGGAATATTACATCTATCTCTAAAGAAGAGCAATAAAACAAAAAACTCCATAGAAAGGAACTGCGGTATCCGACTTATAATTCCTTCCATAGGCAAACAGAAGTGTGCGGCGTATGAAGCGATTCTGCCCGTGGCGAATCAATATTACATCTACTAATCACACCAATATATCCAATCCATTGACCCAATTTAACCACGAAACAAATAACCTAAGATTACCCTCCCCTAATATAACTTTACAAATCTATACAGCCATTCACGCCCGACTTAAGTTTAACATTTATATAATTTAACTTAACGGAAAACAAAAATCATAATAAAACTTAAAGAACAAAAAATAAATAAATGGAAATGATTTTACAAAATAAATACATTAAATAAAATTATAACTAATTAATAAATAGTATCGGTCAGATAGAATAATATTGCAATTATTTAAATCTGGAAAGTTTTTAATTTACTGTTCATAAATTTTAAAGTTCTTACGGTTATTTAAATAGTTCATCTTCATATATTCCTTGCCGTTTGAACGTGAATTCCCACGTCGTCCGAAGATTGGTATCCTGTTGGCCGATTTATTTATCCATCCGGAGATTTTTTAGTGTAGTTGGTCCTCAATGTAGAAACGATGGTTCATTTTTCTTCCTTTCTTAACAGAACTGAAGGGATTGAAGCTGTGCGTCTTTTTCAATCCCCTCAGCACTAACACCTAGCTGTTACATCGTAATAATCATCAATAACTAGTCACTAATTAATAATTTCCAAAATTTTTCCTTTTATACGTATTCGAAGGATTGACTTAAAATTATGTCATCAATGAGATGATCCTTTCCGTTGAGGTCCGATTTCCAAATGGATTTATTTCATTTGCTGAAAGTTTCTATTGTTTTCTAATCTGACCGGTGTTTTTACATTTAAATGCCAAGGCTGGTTTACATTTAACTAATTAACAATCATTTCCATTTCTGATTAATTAACCTGTTTTCCAAATCAAAAATATGTTTAAAGATAAATTTAAAGATATAATTTTATCTCCAAATCTTTTTAAAATTTAGTTTTAAAATACTTCTTCTTTAATAAATTTTTATTTTAATAATTTTTCATTATCTGTGCGATTTAATATATGAGTTTAAGATGATATTTAATTTCAATTTTTAATTCTTAAAGAAAATTTTTAAATGCGAACTTTTTAATTTACTTTCATGTTTAATAAATAAAAATAAAAAAACAACAATGTAACGAACGTCTGTGCTCGTTACAATATATATATATATACTACAATAAAAATAATAATAATAATGATAACAAACTATTATAAACGGTCCTTAAATTTGCAGAAGTACTTTTGGTTAATTTCTTGAACCTGCCTCAACTGCCATTAAAATTCAAAAAAAAAAAGTAAACAAAGTGGAAGCAAACATCATCAATTCAAATTCAGGAATCTCGTATTTTAATGTTAGCAGATTGCCTATTTATTAAATGCATTTTATTCCTATTTATAAAAATTACCTCCTTAATTTTTCTTTTATTATGGTTTCTCTCTCCATGAAGAATTTTCACATTTTCAAAATCAAATTTAAATTTATATTTACATTGTAACGAGACAGCGTTACATCAGCATTAAATCGAGAAGCATAGATCAGAACGGGACAAATCGATAAACACACACACACCAGCAAGCAACCTAAAACACTCGTAATTTTATTTTCGTAACGTGTAATAGTTTTGTTTTCTCTCATAGATACATTTATAAAACACATTGATAAAATACAGACGGTAAACGTCTAATTAAATGATTAAAGCTTTTAGATAATAAAAAAAATAAGTAACAAAATATAATTTGCTCTCCTAAATAATAAAATATAATCTGCTCTCCTAAATAGTAAAATAAAATTGTCAATCAAAAACACCACGGGGAATTTAAAAATGTTTATTTTAGAAAGATAGTTTTAACTAGAATAAAACTTAGAGAAAAGATTTGAGGAAAAGATAAAATGCTCGACTTCTAAATTTAAAATAGCTTGTATTGTTCTGGTAAAACACACGCACACACGCATGCATTCGAGGTGTGAAGGATAAGGTTGGTTGAGTGAGATTGCAAAATGAGATTGTCTCAAAATAAATATTGCCTTTAGCACAAAGAGTGAGTGAACAGGTAGCTCAAACGCGGACCTGAACGACAACTCCAGGAGCAAGGAACTCTGGGGGTCGATTGGATCCCAAGATATGGATCAACCCTTATAAATACCAGTCAAAACCTATTCAATGGTTCGATTCGATTCATTTCGATTGATACGTTATCATTGCTGTTGTTTATTCTCAGTATTCCGAGTTATCACCTGCTCATTTTATTCCGATGCTTATGCTTTTATTTTAACAATAAAATTGTTCTGAATTAGCTTGATTTATTCCTCAGTTTGAAGATGATCACTATGAAATTAATACCAAGAGCGTCGACTGTCATGAGGGGCTAATAAACCCTTCAGTGACTGATCGGCGCTCCGCTACTGAAATATCTCCGAAGCTATGAAATTCCGATAACCTCGTCGTGTAAAGTTGATGCTCCTAATAATAGAAATGTTCCGTGAAATACCCAAACTCGTCCAGACCAATCAATGTTCGTTGTAACCAAGACAAATCCTAGGTAAATATGTTTTATATTATGTTCACTCACTCAATTTAGAAACTCATAAGGCAATCTCGTAATTAACCAACATAAATTTGCACAAACAAATCTTAAAACTTTCCTCATCATGATAGTTTATCTTTGTTACAGAACTTTGTAAACATGAACTTTGAACTTAAGCGAAGCTCAGGAAAGATAATATATTTTATCAACTAGAAAGGAACTTTATCTCGTTATTCACATTATGTTATGACTAATTATGATTCTCTGTGAGCGTGAATGTATGTGCGCGTGTGTAATAAATCAATTAACAATGTTTTCTTTTCATATTTAATAAATTTGTCAATATCTAATCAAGTCGAGCATTTCTCAAATCTTTTCACACACATTCAAACCGTAGTTTAGTTATTTTTAATGATTTATCTTTGAAGTATATTTAGTTAAATTTAATTTTCATTTCAATTTATTTACTGTATTAATTATGTCAACATCGTGCCGTAAGTCACGATGTTTCTTATTTAACTTTAGTTAAGATAGATTTAAGAGCGGGCGGGTCTATAATCAATCGAAGTAAACGTCAAATAATTATGTTATGTACGATACATCGGGGGGATGAACTTGTAAGCCTAGTGTTCGGGCGTAAACGAACCACCTCATTGATCAGTGACAACCAATAAATGGATCTCATGCCGTAGTCGAGTAATTAGAAAACCAGGCTGATTTTTCATTAGCGGACAATGCGTCTTTTCCGGGAGGAGTCGTCCTAGAACAATCATGTAACAACCTTGAGAAACCTTATTGGTCCATGCTGGGAGTTTTGAGCTAGTGGGTGGGATTAGACTTCGAAATCGTTTTGACATGATGTAAGGTGATGCGAGTAATTAAAATCAACTTAAATAATCGTATCTGGCGCCCCCTTGTGTGGACAGTGAATAACTGTCGATGTAAGAAAATAAATAAAGCCTTACGCTATGTCATGTTTATTTCGAAGCCCGTAATCTCGGTGGGATAGTCGGCCGGTTACATTGGCGCTTCCAACGTGAGGCTAGTATAAATGACGCTTCTAAACATAAAGATAAAGCAAATCTAGATACTAGCAAAAGCGGCCGAACCTGGGAGAAGACGCGGAAATGTTTATGTAAACAAAAGCTGAGAAAAAAAAAAATGAATAAACAAACGGAACAAAATCGCGGCGATTCTTAAAATCGCAAATATGTAAACAAAACATCGGGAACCGGAGCAAAATAAACAAATAAATAAAACATAGCAGGAGATAAGGGAGCGGACGCCGATCGGTCGCTGTCACCATAAAACGAATAAAATCAAAAGTAAAAAAGAACCACATTCCCGTAAACAGTAGTGACAAAAGTTAGAATAGGACAAAGATAAAATAAACATCAAATCATGGAAGAAGAGACAAATGAGGACATGTGGGAACAGACGGGAGAAAGTCCCATCCAGTTCAAAAAACAGGAGACGCAAAATGAAGGGGATATCAAAACCCTAATAAGGATGATGACGCAAATGATGGCCGAAATGAGGGAAGATAGAGAAGAGCGGAGAAGAGAGAGGGAAGAATTTAGAGAGGAGATAAGGCAACTACTCGGGGGAAAGGAAAGGAAGCTAGAAGAGGACAAAGGGGAGGAGAGTAGTTTAACCCAAGTTAAGGAAGAAATAACTCAGAATGCGTCGAAGACGGACAGGACGGAGGCAGACCTGAGGGAGCTAAAGGAGAAAGTTGAGATCCTAACGGAGGACGTAGGAAAAGGCGAGAGGCATCAGGACGTGATGAAAGAAGTGATCAGGCAGACTGAAGAGGTGTGTCATGAAATTAGGCAACAACAGGACGAGGTCCGAGAGACAATGGGGGAGTGGGGACAGAGAATTCAAAGGATTGAAGCCGACCAGGGGCATGGGAACATGAGTAGAAGGATGGAAGAGATGGAGAAGAGATGGGAAAGGCAAATGTCGCAACGGGACACAAGTCATGTATGGGCGGAAAGGCAGATGAAAATCGAAATATTTAGAGCCGGGATGAACGAAAACCCAATGGACCACCTCGAAAGCGTCAGGAATCTGTTTCGAGAGCCGACGGAGAGAGAACCAGATCGAGTAAATATTGCGAGCGGCTACTTACAGGGCCCAGCGAGAGACTGGTGGAGAACGCTGGAGTTTAAACCCCGGTCATATGAGGAGTATAAAGAGGAAGTCTTGCGGTGTTTCTGGAACACAGCACGCCAGGAGGGGACTTATTTTAGGATCACTAGGGAGAAGTATGGGGGAAGGCCCAACGAGACGGCCACACAATTTTATTATCGGCAGGTGGCGAGCCTTCAACAATTGCCTGCATACCCTATGACAGAGACGCAGATCATATCGATAATCAGACACAATATGCCGACCACCCTGAGACGCATGATGCTGGGAAGGGATTGCAAAGGAATCCATGAAATGGGGGAATTGGTCGCGAAATTCGAACAAGAAGAGGGAATAGGGGGGCCGATGGAGGGGTCTAGTAATGAACACCCCAGAAAACGTGTACCACCGGACCGATACTAGCTAATAGGACGGAGGGAAAACGAGTTGACGACCAGGAATAGCATAAAGACAATCTCCAAGGGAACGCACAAGGGAAATAGATGCCACAAACCGGGAATGACCTAGGACACAAATCGGAATATGACGTTGGATATGGAAAAAAGAAAAAAAAAAAAGGAGGATGACTAACCCCAAGCCCTGGAATAACACCGAACAAATCAAACGATCGCAAAGCAGCCTCTAGCCTATAGAGCCAACGTGTTGGCGGACCGACCGGAGAGTACCCTGCAAATCCAGGAGACGGCTGGCACATGACGGGCTCAACCTCAGTGCGGGAAATCACATAAACCATTTCGTGAGAGTTCGTGCTAGCTCACTTCCCAAACGTTGTTATTGCTGGGCGAGTCAGACTTTCCGAAATTGTAGATCGAGATCAATCATATTCTGTATCGGGGACCTCGGAAAGGTCCATCCCCATACCTCCCATCAGGGATGCACGAGACCCATTGGCCATAGTCGTCAATCGTGACATACCCTACCTTACTAAATAGTGTTATTGTATTTCTTCCGTTAAAAGTCGTGGTAAAGGGGAAGTCTGACCGCAGAGCACTTGATCCAAATTTTAAGGGAAGGCGGAGCCGCAGACGAACGGCCGGAATAGCCGCCATAAGGGGAACAGTACCGCACAAAGGAAAGGAGGACGTTGGGTCGATTCGTTGGACGCTGCACACACAAGAAAAAAAAAAAGGGGGGGGATTAGGGGAACACGTGATACCAGAGGGCCGAATAATTTCGCTCCTTCACCGAGCTAAAACCCGCAGCATCGGATTTTACTCTACACCGGGCGGGGAGATATGTAACGAGACAGCGTTACATCAGCATTAAATCGAGAAGCATAGATCAGAACGGGACAAATCGATAAACACACACACACCAGCAAGCAACCTAAAAACACTCGTAATTTTATTTTCGTAACGTGTAATAGTTTTGTTTTCTCTCATAGATACATTTATAAAACACATTGATAAAATACAGACGGTAAACGTCTAATTAAATGATTAAAGCTTT
The DNA here is from genome assembly GCA_028023455.1 of Epiperipatus broadwayi. NCBI lineage: Eukaryota > Metazoa > Onychophora > Udeonychophora > Euonychophora > Peripatidae > Epiperipatus > Epiperipatus broadwayi. The sequence goes on from JAQFVV010000040.1 coordinate 4,202,580, forward strand.
TAGATAATAAAAAAAATAAGTAACAAAATATAATTTGCTCTCCTAAATAATAAAATATAATCTGCTCTCCTAAATCGTAAAATAAAATTGTCAATCAAAAACACCACGGGGAATTTAAAAATGTTTATTTTAGAAAGATAGTTTTAACTAGAATAAAACTTAGAGAAAAGATTTGAGGAAAAGATAAAATGCTCGACTTCTAAATTTAAAATAGCTTGTATTGTTCTGGTAAAACACACGCACACACGCATGCATTCGAGGTGTGAAGGATAAGGTTGGTTGAGTGAGATTGCAAAATGAGATTGTCTCAAAATAAATATTGCCTTTAGCACAAAGAGTGAGTGAACAGGTAGCTCAAACGCGGACCTGAACGACAACTCCAGGAGCAAGGAACTCTGGGGGTCGATTGGATCCCAAGATATGGATCAACCCTTATAAATACCAGTCAAAACCTATTCAATGGTTCGATTCGATTCATTTCGATTGATACGTTATCATTGCTGTTGTTTATTCTCAGTATTCCGAGTTATCACCTGCTCATTTTATTCCGATGCTTATGCTTTTATTTTAACAATAAAATTGTTCTGAAGTAGCTTGATTTATTCCTCAGTTTGAAGATGATCACTATGAAATTAATACCAAGAGCGTCGACTGTCATGAGGGGCTAATAAACCCTTCAGTGACTGATCGGCGCTCCGCTACTGAAATATCTCCGAAGCTATGAAATTCCGATAACCTCGTCGTGTAAAGTTGATGCTCCTAATAATAGAAATGTTCCGTGAAATACCCAAACTCGTCCAGACCAATCAATGTTCGTTGTAACCAAGACAAATCCTAGGTAAATATGTTTTATATTATGTTCACTCACTCAATTTAGAAACTCATAAGGCAATCTCGTAATTAACCAACATAAATTTGCACAAACAAATCTTAAAACTTTCCTCATCATGATAGTTTATCTTTGTTACAGAACTTTGTAAACATGAACTTTGAACTTAAGCGAAGCTCAGGAAAGATAATATATTTTATCAACTAGAAAGGAACTTTATCTCGTTATTCACATTATGTTATGACTAATTATGATTCTCTGTGAGCGTGAATGTATGTGCGCGTGTGTAATAAATCAATTAACAATGTTTTCTTTTCATATTTAATAAATTTGTCAATATCTAATCAAGTCGAGCATTTCTCAAATCTTTTCACACACATTCAAACCGTAGTTTAGTTATTTTTAATGATTTATCTTTGAAGTATATTTAGTTAAATTTAATTTTCATTTCAATTTATTTACTGTATTAATTATGTCAACATCGTGCCATAAGTCACGATGTTTCTTATTTAACTTTAGTTAAGATAGATTTAAGAGCGGGCGGGTCTATAATCAATCGAAGTAAACGTCAAATAATTATGTTATGTACGATACATCGGGGGGATGAACTTGTAAGCCTAGTGTTCGGGGCGTAAACGAACCACCTCATTGATCAGTGACAACCAATAAATGGATCTCATGCCGTAGTCGAGTAATTAGAAAACTATGCTGATTTTTCATTAGCGGACAATGCGTCTTTTCCGGGAGGAGTCGTCCTAGAACAATCATGTAACAACCTTGAGAAACCTTATTGGTCCATGCTGGGAGTTTTGAGCTAGTGGGTGGGATTAGACTTCGAAATCGTTTTGACATGATGTAAGGTGATGCGAGTAATTAAAATCAACTTAAATAATCGTATCTGGCGCCCCCTTGTGTGGACAGTGAATAACTGTCGATGTAAGAAAATAAATAAAGCCTTACGCTATGTCTTGTTTATTTCGAAGCCCGTAATCTCGGTTAGATAGTCGGCCGGTTACAACATGTTTTTTCATGATGAAAGAAAACTGAAGGAGAAATTAAATCACCATTATTTTTACTTTTTGCACATTTATACAACAATTCATGCTCCCTCTATCTCTTCTCAATAGTGCACCTAGATCCACTATTGAGAGGAGATTGAGGGAGCATGAATGGTTATATAAACATGCAAAAAGTAAAAATAATGGTGATTTAATTTCTCCTTCAGTTTTCTTTCATCATGAAAAAACATGTAAATATAAATTTAAATTTAATTTTGAAAATGTGAAAATTCTTCATGAAGGGAGAAACCATAATAAAAGAAAAATTAAGGAGGCAATTTTTATAAATAGGAATAAAATGCATTTAATAAATAGGCAATCTGCTAACATTAAAATACGAGATTCCTGGAATTTGAATTGATGACATTTGCTTCCACTTTGTTTTTTTGTTTTTTTCAACTTTAATAGCAGTTGAGGCAGGTTCAAGAAATTAACCGAAAGTTTTTTCTGCAAATTATTATTATTATTATTATTATTATTATTATTATTATTATTATTATTATTATTATTATTATTATTATTATTATTATTATTATTATTATTATTATTATTATTATTATTATTATTATTATTATTATTATTATTATTATTATTATTATTATTATTATTATTATTATTATTATTATTATTATTATTATTATTATTATTATTATTATTATTATTATTATTATTAATATTATTATTATTACAATTTTGTTTTAATTAACGGACATTATATATATATATATATATTTCATGCAGAGCAAGCACTCATCAATTGGGCCAAATCATAATCTTCCACTCATATATACAGTCAGGGCTCAGAATATGTTAAAATAGCAATTCCTTAATCTTTATTGGTCAGACTTTAATCATCTCACTTTTTCAACAATTTACCCATCCATTTCATTGATAAACCAACAATAGAACATAGTTGAATTGTTGGAAGGATGCAAAGATTGAAGATGGTCCATTAAAATTTAAGAAAATGCTACCTTAATATAAGCACTTTTTGTATATATGTGTGGTGGATTATGATCTCGTCCATTTGATGAATGTTAATTCTGAATGAAATACATATATTGGAGATCATTTATCTTTTTACATGTATGTGGTTATGTATATCAGTTGTTTGGGATAGTGTGAAAAATGACACTGGAAATTCTAAGTTCAAATCCCTTCATTTACAATAGTAAACATTCTGCATACTGAATGAATAGGTTAATAAATGCTTTTATTTACCATACTTTAAAAAGCAATTTCTTTTACCACAATTGGGATTTTTATATTTAATTTAAATAAATGCAGGGGGAAAGGGGCAAAAATTAATTATTTCAATCTTTATATTTCATAACAAAAGATTGACTTAATTAACTTCTGCCTGTCCCTCCATGCTTTTATTTCAAGTTAAATCTAAACATCTCAATTGTGATTGAAGAAAGAAACAATTATTTTTTTACTTTGTTGTGCATGATAAATAAAATGATTTGTTATACAACAAAATATTTCTATTTATTTTTATTTCAGTTTTATGAATTATATAATTCTAAATATTCATAATCTAGAATAAATTGCTTTGATAAGTGAAGAAAAAATAATACAGATGATGTTCAATATTATCATTGATTTTAAAACTTTAGTGCCTAGTTACCTTTATCTTTCTTTTTACAATATCTAACTTATCAAATATAGGTCTTTAGCAATATGACTTCATACAAAAATACATAAAGTTTCTTTTTAATGCATTCAATGTTTTCTGTATATGCATCATTATTGCCTTTGATATAGTACATTTTAATAAAGGTGTTACCATAGTTTATATATATATATATATATAAATATATATATATATGTCTATATCATTTATATATATATATATATATATATATATCAAAATGATACAGACAATAATATAAGCTTTTATAAACAAGAACTGATGCTTTACATTATCAATGTTTCCTCTAACGTTATTTTATTGCTTTTAATTCATTATACTTTAATAAAAAAGTTTTAATAGTTTATATAGAGAAATATTTGTATCAGAATGAAAAAAAAAGAACGGTCTCTGCTTTCAATTTTCAAGGTTTTTTTCCAATGAGATTATTATTGCTTTTAATTTATTTTGTTTTTAAAAAAGATGTTATCATAGGTAATATATACATATATTAAGTGCTATTCTGTCTAAAGGTTGGTGTTTTATTTTATTTTGTTAAACACGGTTGCTCCGGCTAAACCAATAATGTGCCAATGAAAGTCTTCATTTCAACATATATGTACATATTATAATGATAGCAGTTGAATATAAATAAGAGAAGATTGATTTTTGTAATCTTAATATTTTGGGAAATAAATAAAATAAGATAATTAAAAATTTATAGGGTTTCACTTATTAAATGCTTTTAAGAAGTGGAGAAGAGTAGCATTTAGAAAACAAATAAGGATACATAGTTAAAAAAAAGAGATAAAAAGTCATTTAGTAATCAAATTTTTTCACAATTGATTTAAAAAAAAGATTTTTCACCATTCACATCTATTCTTTGCATAAAGGTATGTAAGATAACTTTGATTCTCTGATATCTTATTATAAGGCAATTATGAACTTTAATGCCCTCCAATAATTTTTAATACATACCAAAAGTGTGAAAGAATTTCTTGTGATATCTAATAAATTATAAGCCTATAACAAGTAAAAATTCTCTGGATTTGGAAGTTATTATTTATCTATTTATTCAATTAGCATATGGAATTAGACAATTTAACTATTAAAAACATATTATAAAAAACTGTAGATATTCCCAACAAGAGATAGATTTAGTAGCAGTTATACTAAATCCTTCAATTATGCCACTCTAATCACAAGTTTGACAGTCAATAGAAATATGGCATAAGGTTTGTATTCTTTCTCATCTACATTAATTAATGATTGTTAAATTCCATTTATGAAACAAATTAGTACAGTGATTACAGATTCTGAATCTTTGATGAGACTCCAATTATGTCTAGGAAGATTAAATCCAGATTATCAAATACATTGTTGGATCTGGAAAAAAAATTGGAAAAATAAATTAGTTGATAAACTCATAAAAAATCCATTGTTTGGGTGAACATTCAGAAAGGTGAATTTTGAGATATTTTAGGTAATGTAGATATACTTTGAGTTATTGGCAAGTCAGATCTGTTCAATACCTTTAACAAATTCTCTTCTAGGAACTTGTGTAGAATAGATAGAAAAAAAAGTCATTGCAAAGGATTAGACTTGGATGATGTCAGTTAGGTGAAAATTCAGAAGTTTAGTGTGGAAACCAGTTCTGTAAACATGGCATAGTAGAGGAATATTCTAGCCCTAAGAAAGATTATTCATAAAGTATTTGTATCATTACATGCAACTAAAGCCAGCTAAATTTCCAAGAAATTTATACCTAGGAATTAATTTGACCTACTTTTAGATACAGGAGAGAAATAAGTTAGGCCACAGTGTTATAATCCAAGGTTACTCTTAAATAGCATGGGGTAAAGTTGTAAGTTCTTTTCAGATAATAATATGTCTGCTTGTTTACATTAAAAATTGATTAGTTATAAAAATACAGATTTTTGATCTTTTCTCATAATTACAGAGAGATTACTACTCTCCTAGAAGAACTTAGAATTAAAAGTAATATCATCAGTTTAAATGTTTATAAGGCCAAAATTAAAATAAAGAACATGCTAATAGCTATAACAATCTTTATCACAAGAGAAAACATTTAAAATCTCTATCTAGAAATTATCTCCAGCCCCAGATCGGTTTCTAGTTATTGGCTTTCCTCAATGAGTCTCTAGGATATTTCAGACACTGGATCCAAATTACCAATTCAAAACCAGCACTTAACTGATAGTTAACTTTTAAGTAGAAAATCTGAAATTTTCAGACATGTATATGTCTTCAAATCCAGATATCTAACTTAAATAGCTATATGGGGCTGAGAAATCTTCAGCCATACTATATATTAATAGCATTGGCAATATAACATAACTTAAAACTTAAAAGAAAAACTATAATACTAAATAAAATGAAGTCATACATCATGTCATATAATTTGATAAGCTTGTAATTATAAACTATCTCTAATTATTATAAAATTCTTTTCTACTGTGAGTTGTTACCCATAAAATTTGTTAAAAGCAGTTTTTTCTTAGAGTAAACTCAGCTTGTTCTATAAGTAGATGAGTGTCAATTATTAGGAAAAATTATTTTTCATATGATTCCAAAAAATGTTTGAAGGAATCTTGAGCGATAACGTTTTTTGAGTCAATGCTGGTTGCTTTAAATATTGTAATATAGATTGTAAAGGTAATGAAAATAATTCTTATAGAAACTAAAATTTTAAAAATTGTTGTTATAATTATATTTATAAAGCGCTTTATAGCCTTAAGACTATGTTCCTGAAAAAACGACAGTAGCGACCTCTGCAAATCTTTCAGGTGCATAGACTTAAGGTTATAGCCTTAACAAAAATTTGTTGTTGTAAAATTGTTTCTAAATCATACAACATAGTTATCGTTTTATTTTTGTGATAAATGAATAATGGATTTCAGACATATTAATTTCTTGGATTTAGAAAGAACTTTCTGAGTGGCAATCGTTAATTACGGAGAGTATACTTATCTTTATGTACTTAAATAGTTAAATTTTGCCTGATTTAATCGCATGATAATTCTTAGCATAATACAACAATGGGTTATTATAAATATATTAACTTTAGTCTGTAATTTTCTGATATGACATTCATGACTTATGCCGATATTATTTTTCATTTTAAATTTTATTTTCTAAATTATTTAAATTTTATAAACAGTAATATACAAGTCTTTATAAAAATTCATGACATTTTTATTAAATAGACTACCATATTTTACTTACTTTTGTTATCTTAATTTGAGCTATTGTGTCGATAATTTTATTATCATATTAAAACATAAAATTAAATACAGTAAAAAGAATAGGTCATATTTTATGACAAACAATTTATGCATTTTAATTAATTTATTTACATTTACATGACAAAAAAAAAAATAGGCATAACGACGAAATTTATGCTTTCTTTAAATTTAGTTTTAGGATTTATATATGATTGCCATTAATTTTTTATGCAAATACTTTCGAAAGTTATTAAATCTGGTTTAAAACTGTATAATTTATGACTCAATTAATTCCAATTTAATTTTTCAATTAAAATTGAAAAAAAAAAAACTAAACTAAAACTGAAAATGAATTTAAAAAAAAAATCCAAATAATTAAGTTTGCCTGAGTTTCCATCTATTTATCTATTTAATTATCTTCCTATCTATCTATTCATCCATCCATCCATCCATCTATCCACCTATATATCTATCCATCAGCCTATTTGTTTATATGTCTGCCAGACTGAACATTTATATTTTCTTATGTGCTTGTCTGGTAGTCTATCTATCAATTTTTATACTATATACCTTATACATCACTGCATTCAGTTTTCTATCTATCTATCTATCTATCTATCTATCTATCTATCTATCTATCTATCTATCTATCTATCTATCTATCTATCTATCTATCTATCTATCTATCTATCTATCTATCTATCTATCTGTTTGTCTGTCTGTCTGTCTATCTGTCTATCTATCTATCTATCTATCTAACTATCTATCTATCTGTCTGTCTATCTGTCTGTCTATCTATCTATCTATCTAACTATCTGTCTATCTATCTATCTGTCTATCTATCTATCTGTCTATCTATCTATCTATCTATCTATCTATCTATCTATCTATCTATCTATCTATCTATCTATCTATCTATCTATCTATCTATCTATTTTGCTATCTGTCTGCTTACTTTCCTGTTTGTTAGTTGATCTGTGTGATCCTCCACTTGTCTATTTAAATTATTATTGATTTGTGAATTAATTCATTGATCTATTTACCAATCTATTTAACTATTTATATTTCTACCTAACTGTCAATATATATATATACATTTTCAGTTTATCTATTTTTCGCAACTATCTATTCATTGATCTCTCAATCCATGCATCCATTCAAATTTTCATATATTTATTTATCTATCCATTTATTTGTCTACACATCCATTTTCCTATACACCCTGTTTATCTGATATATATGCTTATCTATCTGTCTGTCTATCTATCTATCTATCTATCTATCTATCTATCTATCTATCTATCTATCTATCTATCTATCTATCTATCTATCTGTCTGTCTGTCTATCTATCTATCTATCTATCTATCTATCTATCTATCTATCTATCTATCTATCTATCTATCTATCTATCTATCTATCTATCTATCTATCTATCTATCTATCTGTCTATCTATCTAATATGTCTATTTGTTCAGATGTCTTTCTATTTTCCTGCCAATCTAACTTATATCTGTAATATTATATGTATGCATCCATCTATCTGAATACTTAATCATCCACATTATTATCTCTCTTTTCGTTTTTATTTAAAATCTATTTGTAAATTGCATATTTACCCATCAAACTATCTTTCTATTAAATGTCTGCTTGTATACAGAATTTTAACATTAATCTGCATACTAAAGATTTGCAAAACTGGGAGATAAAAAAAATTCCAATTTTTGTTAATAGATATACTATAATAATTTAACTGTTCTTTAGAATTTCAATAACACAGTTAATGTTGGAAATGTCTGGAAAGATGAGAAAAAATATCATATGCAAAAAAAGATATATACAATTAGATAATAAAAACTAAAGACTCTGGATAGAAATACATATATAAATTTTATCTATATAAAAACTGCTAGCAAGTGGAAAAATTTGAGAATAGTCCAATTATTGAAGCAATAGCATGGTAAAATCTCAAAATTTTAAGATGTTAATAATAGCATATTACTTTTTCTACTCCTTATAAAAACTTTTAGAAATAAAAATGCAAATTTATATTTTTCTTCAACAAAATGTCTTTTCAATTCACTTTCTTTAATAAAATTATTTATTGGACACATTTTACACGTACGAAATCTTTAATAGTTATATGTCTCAGTTTATTCAAATAGTAAGATTCATATTACTGATTTCTTTAAGATAACTTTTGTTTACGACAAAATAAATGTACACATAAATATGCTGCATTCAATATATCTAACTTAAAGTCGATATTCTTGCTGTTTCAAAAAATGTTTTTTTTTACTTGCAAGAATGTTTTAATCTAAATTGTTAATGATATTATTTCCTGAATATCCAGTTACATATTTATTTGTAAAATGAAATATTTCAGCACTGAAATTATAAAATTAGTACTAAGTTACAGTTGAACAGAAAAATACTTAAACAAGATTTTTAAAAAAGTTCTGATGGTTTGATATAATATTTTATAGAAAAAGCAGTGGAAGTATCTACCTTTCTTTAAAGGAGTAAATTAGTGAAAAGATCAAACAAAAAGAAAAACATGTTATAAATATACTTTAATTGGCCTTATGAACAATTAAATTTGAAGAGATTTGAATGAGAACAGAAAACACTTTTTACCTTGACATATTTATGCTATATGTTAATGTAAGAAAACAGCATAGAGGTTGATATTATTGACGTACATGTAGATGTTTATAAAGCACTAAAGCTACATTTTTGTTGATGACTTAAAGTTTTAAAAGAAGAATAGTATGTTTTGAAATAATTGAAGAATTTAATTAAAAAATGTAAATGTGGTAGCTGTAAATTTTTAGCAAATATGTTATATTTATATGTCTGTTAATTAGTTAAAATATACTTCATCTAAATTAAAACAAAATTCTGATTATCTTTTGCCTAAGACGGTTTCTATTTTCCTTTTGATTATCTGGAAAATTACCAGAAATACTTTATTTTTGACAGATAGTCATGCATGTTGATGACACTTGTGAATGAAATGAATAAAATGCTAGTACAAAAAACATAATTATAGATATGACATAAATGGAGTGGTAATTAGATTTTAACAGGTATAAATTATTCATTAGTTAATTTAGATTTCACTGGTTGAGTATTTAATGTGACATGAAGTGACATATTACACAACAAATTGGATAATGATAACATTTTTGATATTTAATATGAACAATGATTTGTTAATTTAGTAGAAGTGAGGTTATATTTTAGTGAATGCAATTGAGAAAGAAATATATTAATTTAAGAAAACAAATTTAACGCATAATAGCAATTATTAAAAGTGTAAAAACATCAAAACATCACATGATCACCATTTCATATGCTTACACAGAGTACCAAATTCTCCATACTGTAGCACAACCAAGTGCAAGCTTTTATAATCAATGGATGCAGGAAGATTTGTGCTTAAAAACCCTATCTAGGGCCTACTTATCCAACTTTCCCAGATGCCCTTGGCATTCATCAGTAAGGAGCCTTGAATTTGGATTTGAGTTAACCAAATAAGTAAAAAGAGGCTGCTGTAATCAGATCCTAAGATCTAGGTGCAGTGCTCTCAAATCCAAGGCTTTTTATTGATGAAAGCCACATGCTAGAAATTAGTCTGGAGATGTTGAATGAAAAGGCACTAGACAGGGATCTTATGCAAATACCTTCCTGCATCCACTGACTACAAAATCTTGCACTTAATGGCATTATTGCATATAAAGTTTAGTACTAATAGTATAATTGGAAGGAACAACTTAGTGACATTAAAACTTTAAACATCTTGAATATTTTTTCATAGAGAATAATGATAATTCCATCTGGTACTATTATCTTTTTTAATTTTAAATAAAAATGTATGTGAGCAGATTAAAACTTCACAATTTGTAAAAAATAGCATTGTGAATCAAAGATCTAATATAGAAAGTAAGCAATTGTAATGGATTGCTATGGAAAACATTGTCTTTAAATTCTATATATATATAGCAATATAAACTTAAATTTATACAAATATTAATTAATAAATAAACATTTTACTAATTGTATTATTAAAAAATTTACTAACCTGTGGGTAAATATACAGTATAAAATCATTTTGGTAATTATAACTTAAAAAAAAAAAAAATACATTTTTTTTGACAGCTCACCATTTTGCTTTTTACATACAAGAGAAAATTTCCTGACTCATGATTTATTAAATTAAAGCATAAAGTAAAAAAACTAATTATAATAAATGTAAACTAAAAACTAACACAATTCCCATTATAAAATTTATTATAGATGCATTTTATGTTTTATTATTAAAGAATTTTTGTGTGTAATATCTAACTAATAAAGCATAGAATTTTTTTGCACTGCAGATAATTAAAAAAAATGGTGGTTTTATTTATTTTACATAAATGCAATGAAATTAAATAAAAATTTGATAAAAAAAATTAATATAGAATTGATTGCTAAAGTTTATTGATTAAATCTGTTTTTTTTTGTTGCTAATATGGAAAACGATATATATTTTTTTATGTTTTCAATAAAATCCACAACTGTCCTGAATATCAAAAACAAATTTTCAGATTATTGATTTAAAATTAATAACTTTTGGTCACAGGAAGTTGATTTATTAACTGTATAATGCACAAAATCATTTTTCCTTTTTCCCCTCAAAATAATTTACAATTATGATTAATTAAAAAGGATTTGAACCCAGACTAAGAAGCTGTTTTTAGTCATCACTTCATCTTATATACCCAACTGATGACTGAAGAAATTTTGAAATGTGGGTTCAAATCCCTTTCAATTTCATCTAGTGTAAGTATATATATATATGATACTTGTGTTTAAATTGTGATTAATATATTTTTGCTAAAATGAAAACATTTTTTTTTAAGAATTTAATCTTTAAATTTGATTGAGTGAATATATTTTGCCTAATGTGCTATCATTTTTTGCTTTATTTTTATTACTGCATCATATATATATATATAAAATCAGCTTGAAATCAGCTGATCTGAGGGTGGAGCAAAATGAAAGAGACAGTGAATATTGACTCTGACGTTTATGTAAACAAATACGCTTGGTTGGAGGTTTTGGTAAAGCTCCATCTATTGATCTTTAATACAAGCGATAGCAGGTTTTTACGTATATAAAACTTGTTTTGCTTTTTATAAATGTACCTTTAAAGTGTTCTTGCAATGATATAGATTGCAGAAGCTTTGATTATGTGGAGAAACTGAACTGATATCCGACCCACATAGCTATCTAGTTTGATAGACTGAGTTTGAAGACATTTAGGTGTCTAAAAAATTCATGCTTGCAAACTGATAGAAACGTTTTGCATAAACGCTTGGAGTTAATATTTAGGTCTAGTTTCTAACTCCTATCCCTTCACTGATGAGAGCAAATCAGCTTGAAATCAGCTGATCTGAGGGTGGAGCAAAATGAAAGAGACAGTGAATATTGACTCTGATGTTTATGTAAACAAATACGCTTGTTTGGAGGTCTTGGTAAAGCTCCATCTATTAATCATTAATACAAGCGATAGCAGGTTTTTACGTATATAAAACTTTTGTTTTTCATATATATATAAGAGACAGAAGTTAAAGTAACTTAACCCTTGAATGATGCATCCTTTAAATAGTAAGAGCTATGATATTTTAAAGAGAGAACATGAGAAGTCTTTTCCTCTAAATTTGCTTTTATATTGCCTTTATCTTAAACAATTTTTATACATTATTATTTCCTCTTATTGCTCTTATTATTGTGACATATGACATTCGAATCCTGAGTTCAGCCTATATTATTATTTAGCCAATATTATTATTATTTAGCTAATTCTATCATTACTGAGAAAGTGGTTGTTTATCAACTCATTATATACTTTATTGCAGGAAATGCATTTTCGGGGTCATTTGCCTTTACATGTGTGTTTATTCATATATTTTAAGAATATGTAAAATCCAACAAGTAAAAAATAAAATATGAAAAAAATTATCATCATAATAGACCAAATACAATTTTTTTAAAAAGTTAATAATTTCTGTGTTTACTTGCTTCTTTTAATGGTATATTATGGTATATTGTTATAATAAATTATATAATGAGTCCTTAAATAAGATAGATATTTTTTCAGAAAAATGTAAGCTTATGCATATATTTATTAATAGTAATAGTAACAAGTCAGAAGTCACATGACTTATATATAGCTTGCACTTACTAATATGTAAAGTTAAGAGCGTGCTAATATATTTATTTTAAATTATTCAATTGCTTATATTGTTTTTAAAATAAAATGGCACCTAAATATGTTTTAGAGTAGTAGCTAAAATTATCAATTGTTAAAGCTGAAAATTTAGTATAAAATAAGGATCCTATAAAAGTAGTTATTATATAAGTTTAGCTTTGTTTTGTTTATTTGTCATTTTTTACCTTCTATAGAATAATAAATAATATTGTTAATTACATGTTACCTACATAAATTCTACAATCAGCAATGTTTGAACAGACTTAATATCATCAATCTGTTCCACAAACACAATAAAATAACTGGAATGAATCTTATTGTGCTTGAGGATATTGATAAGATTTTTTTACAAGAATTATTCCAATGAAACTGAATGAAATTACTCATTCAAAGTTTTTTACTTCACAATATGCAATAAAAAATCACTCTGACTCTGAAGCTATTTTTAAATAGAAAAGTCAGTCTTGTTTATAAATAGTTTCATTAAGGCAATATCAATGTACCTAAATTAGAAAATTTTCTCTGTTTGTATTCTGTGTGCTACATTTTAAAAATAATCTTGTTACAAAAAGACAACATACTTACAAATTATATTTCCTGGTCTGTTTGAAATATCTGTCCAATGCATTACATAAATTTCTGGCTGAATGTAGATATCTGATAATTACCATCTAGAAATATCTTGCCAATAAATCAATTATATATATATTGTAACACTATGTATATACACGCGTTACACAGGTGTGTGTGTATATACGAGTTACATAGTGAAACAGTTACATCTGTTTCACCTATTATCTTCGATAATAGTATATATTTGTTGTACTCAGATGGCGTGTATTTCTTAAATTTTAAAAACTTTGTGCTTATAATATTGCGAGTATGTGCGTATATAATCGTCCTATCAATTATAAATATAAAAATACAGTCTCAAATATTTATATACGAGCATATTCAGTTAGATTTGTTAAAACTGAAATAAACATAACTGTGTAAGTAGAATTTATCTATATAGCAGCATAAAAAGTTTAAATTTATAATATTACTTATTTTTCGATATTCGTTCTAAATGATTATTTTTTTTTTTTTAAAGTCAGTATTTATTTTAAATAATTTCCAAGTTTTCAATTCTTTTGTTTGCTTAAAATTACAAGCTGAAAGTTTTATCAGTTTTAACACTTCGTTCTAAAAATAAATCTTTGGCCAAAATTTGACCTATTTAAAACATTATAACTAAGATCAATTATAATATTCAGTCAGGCATAAATCTATACAAAAATCTATACAAATTGCTTGTGACCATTCTCTTGAAAATATATCTTTTAACCATGACATCAATTAAAATAATAGTCTTTCCAAGTCCAGATTTAGCTATACTTAATATTTTACTAACTGGATATTTGGTTAAAGGCTAGTTTCGAACTGGTCATCTTGTGATGTGGCATGACTCAAAGTAGGAGGTTACCACTGTCAAAAATACAGTATAAAAAGGGCCAAAAAAGCCATCAAGGGTCCTCTTCCATCTATCCATCATCATCCGTGTTAATTTTTCCTGTTGCTGTTGCTATGAAAATTGTGCTTGCTGCCAAAATTATTTCCGAAGACCAGAGTTGAAGTTAAATAAGAAAACTGTTCCTGCCGTTAAGAAAGCTGAATTTTAAAAAGCTACCATCCAAGCGGCTCCAAAGATGACAGTGATCTAGAGACAAAGAGACAGCCGTTTGCTCTTCCATGAGCGGCTACCGATGAGAGAAAACCTCCACCATGCCCATTACAGTAAGAAAGAAGCTGTACCTGAGAGACCAGAGAGTTCCTGACTAGAGAAATGGGGAAAGCTGCCACAAAAATCAATTTGCGAAGCTACATCCAGACTAAAACCTAAGAGAAGCCCAGCCTGACTGAATATAGTGAGAAGCGTAATGAACAATGCCTTAAAGACTTTCCGGTAAATCCTTTCTGCCAAATATTAAATTTCATAACTAAAACGTATTCTAAATGAAAGCTAGCTAAATAAATCACATAATTAATTATATTTTCTAAATGTTCAACTAAAATGTTTATCTTAAATGTGTTTAAATCTTAGAACACTCTTCAAATTCTTGCTTGGTCATTAATAATTTTAAGTAGTCGTTGATCATTAATAATTTTAAATAATCCTAAACACTTATTTTCTATAAAACCATACAATAAATTCTTATTTCTAAATTATCTTATTGATCATTTTATGCAATTTATTCTTATGTCATCTATCTTTTAGTTATAAGTTCATGTTTATTGATTTATGTTGTGTTTTTATCAGAACGGAGTCTGGTGTGTTAATAAATTATCGGGGGGAGGGGAGTGAGCAATCATTTTTTATTATATCAGAGTATTGTGATATAAAGAATATAGCTAAGTCTCCTTTCTGAAATAAAACTATTATTTATGCTAGAGTGAATCGATATTTATAACGCCCGAACAAGTTATTTAAAATCTTTTGCTAAAGTTATTTACAATGCATATTTAGCGTATATTATTTTAAACGCATCTTTTTCTCAATTTATTCAAAATGAAAACACATCTTTGCTAAAGTTATTGAAAATGAAAATGTTTTTGCTAAAGTTATTTAAAATGTATATTTAGCTTAGACTATTTAAAACGCATCTTTATTATTTAAAACGCATCTTTTTCTCAAGTTATCTAAAATGAAAATGTTTGCTAAAGTTAGTTAAAATGTATATATTGCGTATGTTATTTAAAACGCAGATTTTGCCCAGATTATTTAAGAATTATATTTGCATAAGTGATTTAAAATATGTATTCTGCCAGTTATTTGAAAAAGTATATTTTACGCAAGCTATTTAAAATGTAGGTTTGCATTCGCTATTTAAAACATTTTGCATAATCAGTAAGGTCTAATTTGACGAATTATTTAAGATGAGTAATTTATTTTAAAAATCAATAATTTGATATTAGATGTAGATTATACTACATATTCCCGGTTCTAAAAAATCTTAAGTTTGCTATAACTTCGTTTAAGAATAACTAGCTATTCAGATAACCTTAAATCAGATTCTCATTATCGTCTTTATCATATAATTTACTAAGCTCATTTATGAACTGACCGGTGGGAGTAGCACTGAAGAAGCTAAGATTTTGGCGAAATTAATTTATAAATAATTTAGCGTTGCGAATGTATTGCTAATTAGCATAAATATCTACTTGCTATGTCTATAATGGCCCATCTCAAGATTGTTCCACCTCCAGTCACGCCTCGAAAGTTTAGGCTACTGTGACATTTCTTCGTATTTCATCAAGTCACGCCTCGAAAGTTTAGGTAAATGTGACAATTATTCGTACTTAACGGAACCAAAGCGTTTCCAAAGGGCTCATAAGCTAATCTTCTGTTTATTTAATTAAAAGGCCTCTTTCATTATAGCAAGCATATCGGTTAGGGAACCGTTTACTAGGTAATAAACCCAATTAAGAATGCATTCGAGTCGTACTTATCTGATACTCTAGTTTCTAACACACTAGAATCTGACATTCCACTGCCATCACATCTCAGTTCAACTTCCCCAGAAAATAACTTCGGCTTTGATCTGAACTAGAGTTTGAGTTAAGGCGTTTATCTGTATAACCATTAGATATCACGCAAATGCCTCTATAATATGATTTTGAATATTTTTATGATATAATTTTAAACTTAGTATGAATAATATAATCTTAAACTTAATGATATAACCTTAAACTTAATAATAATATAATCTCTATCATTTATCATCAATCGATCACTCTATCTAGCTTTCACTGATTTCCAGTATATAAAACATAGCGTGAATTAGTCCATGAAAGATGACATAAGCTTATTAAAAGTCAATTGCTTTAATATTATTTTATAACCTATAATCCACCCATTGCTTTGTAATATTATTTTATAACTCTGAGAATCCACTCAATGCTTTGTAATATTATTTTATAACCCTGAGAATCAAATCATTGCTTTGTAAGATTGTTTTATAACGTTGCAAATCCACTCATTGCTTTGTAATATTATTTTATAACTCTGAGAATCCACTCAATGTTTTGAAATATTATTTTATAACCCTGAGAATCAAATCATTGCTTTGTAAGATTGTTTTATAACCTTGCAAATCCACTCATTGCTTTGTAATATTATTTTATAACTCTGAGAATCCACTCAATGCTTTGTAATATTATTTTATAACCCTGAGAATCAAATCATTGCTTTGTAAGATTGTTTTATAACGTTGCAAATCCACTCATTGCTTTGTAATATTATTTTATAACTCTGAGAATCCACTCAATGCTTTGTAATATTATTTCATAAACCTGAGAATCCACTCATTGCTTTGTAATATTATTTTTATAACTCTGAGAATCCACTCATTGCTTTGTAATCTTGTTTTATAACCCTAACCCTAGTATTCACTCACCTGCGTGTGAGCTAGCTAAACACAACTTACTATGCTTTAGTATTTATTAAATGTTATATTCAATTTGTGAAATATAAATTTGTCTCAATCTCATTACTTGCTCATTATCTTATGAATCACTAGTTAAGTTATATAATAGAATATGTAATAGGGGGGAATGTCTCATGTTTTACTGCTTTGCTATTGCTGGAATGCGATCAAAGAGATATCAAGTGTAACCTCAGGCATGTCATTTGCGAAGAGTTGACTTGGACGCATGAGTGAGAGTGTTAAGGTATGATCAGACGTAGGGTATTACTATCCCTATCCCGACTTGGTCAGCTTTTGGTTCTTTGGCTTGGACTCTCAGTCTGTTGAGCAAATGTACAAACCTGACCGTTACAATAGTTCACTTGTTTTTATTTATTAAAAAATATATAAAATTTAAAAAAAATATATCGGAATCAATACTTGAAAATATAAAAATTAAAATACAGGGAAATTTAGAGATAAGGTAGAAACTAATAATTACAACTGGTTTTTTTTTTATACAATATTATCTGATAAAAATATTCTTTAAAAAAAAAAGTGTTTTTTAATTTAAAAAATAAAAAGTTTGTGATTAATTAAAATAGTATGTACAAAAATAATCAAGCTGGGGATTAAAATTCGAGACTGATTAGTTGAACAATTTCTAATCTCTGTAATTAAAATTTGAAACAGAAATAAAGAAATGTAAATTATAATTAAATTTTGTGAGAGAAAATGTGTTGAAGTTAGAGCGGGGGGGGGGGTCAGAGTAATATAAAAGGCAGACATTCTCTATTGTTTTAGAGAGAGAGTTGAGATAGAGTTTTGAATTCAGTGGTTAAATTTTGTTCAGCCAGAGTTGTTAAGTTTAAATTAAGTTCATTTTCAAGCCAGAAAAAAATGATTGGCTAGAACCGAACGTTGTGTTCGGTTATTTTCTCCGCTATTCTGCCGTGTGCCAGTTAGCAATATATCGTAACATATTACTCTGACTCGCCTTCTGCCGAAGTTTCAACCTGCCCAACTAAATTAAATGAAAATGAGGTAAACCAAGCCACCTGAACAAGGGACCACAAGATGCTATCTTTCAGTTAAAAATACCAACATCAGGGGAACTAACCAGATCCGAGGACAACAAGGGTGATCACCCAACTACAAACTACAACCCAACTACAAAAGAAATGTAGAAACTATGATACCTACTATGGAAATTAAAGACTAATAGAATCGCTACAAAGACAATGTTGAAATGACATAAATCCTAGGTAAATATTAATATCAGGATAAAACTTTTAAATCTCACTCATTAAAATGAGCATGCAAAATTTATTAAATATGTAGTATTTCTTATGTGTTTACATTTTAATTATATCTTATTCTTGCATTTATAATTATTATCATTGTTTTGTTTTGTTTTTTTAAATAAATTTTGTTTAAAATTATTAATGTCGTTTTTTCCGTCTTTCTCTCTCTCCATTCACAATCAAATGTGCAGCCAGTCTCATGTGAAGAGCTAGCCATGGATCAAGCGCTCGAAATATGTTGTTGACATCTCATGGGTTCCAATCTCCGTATTGGATGGCACCCTGGGTTTTCAACCCATTATAAATTCCCCATGGGATGTTTCACGTTTCAGGCAGCCGGAGAGCTACTTCGGTCTGGAGAAATGACTGTCGGTTTAATATTTTATTAAATCGCAGTCTGACTGGGGGTATGATTGATATGTAAGTATTAATCCTATTTACTCTCCTGCTTGAGTAATGGGTTTTTAAAATGATATTTTGCAAAATAATATGATTTCATAAAATTAAAATAAATAATTAGAAAGTTTTTTTAAAATTACAAGTTCGAGTTGTAAAGTTGAAAAAAGTTTTAAAAGGTGTAATTAAGCAGTTTTAATTCCCATTACAAATGTATATATATATGTAAAAGTGTTAATTTGATATATTTGATAGAGTGTAGTAGATGTTTAAACCAGTATATAGGTGAGTCAGCAAATAGTTTACATGTCAGAATGACTAATCATAGATTTGACATTTTGCATAAGAATAAAGATAGACCGGTTTCAAAACATTTTAACTTACCGAATCATTCAATTGATGATTTAAAAGTAGTGATTTTTCAGGAAGGTTTTTCTTCTACAAGGGAGAGGAAACAAAAGGAGAGTTTTTTTATTTTTAAATTCAAGACCTTAGAACCACATGGATTGAATTTGAACACTGGAACTATTACATCTCCGGGTTACCTGGTCTCCTAAATGATTTCTATATGTGTGTTTTTTATGTGAAAATTTTCTTATATGAGGTTTTTTTTGTAAAGATTGGTTACATGGATGTTTAATATCTGTGTTTAATTGGTTTATAGATAAATAATTAGTTATAAATTATTGTACTTTGCACTAACTATAATTTTTGATTAAAATGTATAAGTATTTTAGTTTTTAATGAATATTAATGTGAGCACAGCTATTTTTTGTATGTGAGCATAGTTTAATTTTTCTATGTATGCACATATGTATATTTTAATTTTTAATTTTGGATTTTTTATTTTTATATTTTAATTTAAATAGAATTTAAGCTTGATTAGGAGGGAATGTAGTTTTTTTTTTTGTTTGAATTTTGTCATTGATTGGGTAGATATTCTGTGTTAGATTTTGTGACCAATCAGGGGGGTTTTGTTAAATTTTTAATCTTTTACCAAATCTGTAATTTTTGATTATCGCCATTTTACTGTGTATTTTTTTTTCTTTCTGATGAAAACCAGTCCTGGTTGAAATATAATATTATTTATTGGATTTATAAGTCTTTTTTTTTTGTTTTTTTTTATTTTTTATATATATATATATCAGTGCTCAGTTTATATTAAGATAGCAAATCCTCATACTCTAATGGACAGGTTTTAATCCACTCCAGTCTGTCCTTTAAAGTATGAAGATTTGCTATCTTAATATAAACTGAGGATTTACTACTTTAATATAAGCTGAACTTTGATTATATATGTGTGGGAGATGATAATTTGGACCAACTGATGAGTGCTGGTTTAGCATTAAATATGTATATTACTGATTATTTATCTTTTCTACATGAATGTGGTCATGTGTATCACCATGGTATGAGATAGTATGGATAGTTGAAGGGTGCCTGAATGTCTGAGTTCAAATCCCCTATATTCACAATTAGGCTCCAGGTATGTGAAGAGTGCCTGTATTTCAAATATTTAAAAAAATTATCAGCATCTATCTACAGCTTTCAAACATCATTGTGGCATTTCTCAAGACTCATCATTTGCATCATTTTTATTTGCAATTTACATAGTCTTGTTGATTAAGGAAATTGAACAATGCACAGAAGGTCTTTTCCTCCCTCATCTTGTATTTGTTGTCCATGTAATATAATTCACTGACAATGTTCTGATATTTTCCAGAGCTCTACAGAAGACCACCCCTCACTCTGAATATTCTAAATCATTTCTAAATTGTCCTCTCAATTTATGATACCAGTTTGTAAATTAACTAGGTTTCATCTGTCTAAAGGATATAAGTTACATTATTCTTCATAAATAATTCTCCATCCTTTTTGGAATTCCACTCAATCTACTGGAAACACATTTAGGTTATTTATCACTTGAACCATCTCATCATGAATACATTTATCCTGACAATAAAAATCTTCTTCTCTAAAAAAGTTTTAGCTTTTGTGAAAGTTTGTGTACATGATGCTATTCTTAATGAAATTCCTTGTAGTCAGATATTTAAAAGCACTCTTAACAAACTTATGTCTCTAATAAAAGCACACATCTGGGGTTCAGCCTCAATTTTTAATCAATCAGAACTATTTGCAAAGGGGCCTCAATTTAATATAACAAATAATTTGTAACTATATTAGAATCAAAAGGTAAATAGAAACTCTAGGCAATCCAATCCTCAATATCATGGCCCACTTCCCAGTATCAGTGTTTCACTTTCACATGCTGGGTAATCTTTTTTATAGATCATACATTTGAACATGCAGATCTATTAGACCAATATAATATCAATTATTTTGTTGGCATCTCAGAGATTTAATGAAGATAAGTTATCTTGTTGACATTTACAAACAATACGTTGGTTGCTAAGACTCTGAGAGAATTCCCAAACTTTTGTGGCTGTCAGTTATGGTTATAATTACTGTTTAATATATTATAAGATATACTTCCAATCAATGTGCTTTTTATTAACTGTTTTAAGTTAAATATTTAACCCATATTGAGTTATCCAAAAGAAATACTTCATATTTTTTAAAATCTGTCTCATATTTTTGATCTCTATATTTGTTTGTGTTTCACAAGTGCAAAAATTAATATGAAACAATTGTTTAAAAAACTGTAAAATAATGCATCTATGCTTGCTCACACATTTAAAATCATCTGGATGCACACTACTTTATTATATCTGACAATAAAAGGTACAACAAAGTAAAAACAAATAACAAAGAATGAATTAACACATACTTATTCTTTTCTTAACTTCTAATCCAAGAATATCATGATCAGAATTATGCAGTCTATGATCTTTTTCAGTTGTGCAGTATCATAGCTTGAACTTTCATTGAGATAACTCCAAAAACGTGAATTCTTGAAGTAATTATAGATTAGTTACACATTTATCTATATAAACTGTTACATTCTTTTTATTGGATTCCAATTTTGCCTGCACTAAAGAATATATAATATATAGGGTATATGAACACAGACTTTCACTTGATCCACCACTCTCCACACTATCTCATAACACTGATACACTTGAACACATATATGTTGAAAAGATAAATAATCACCAATATTCATATTTCATGCTAAACCAGCAATCATCAGTTGGTCCAGATTACCATCTCTACACATATATGCTATATATGCTCAGATATATATTAAGATAGCTAATCCTCATACTTTAATGGACAGGCTTCAATCCATTCCACACTCCAACTCTTCAACCATCCATCCAATTGAAAATCTGATGATGAGATAGTGTGGAGAGTGGTAAGTCATGTGAAAGTCTGTGTTCATATACCCTATATATTACATATATAGACACAGGTATATAATAAGCCTGTGTGTTTCAGTTATTACTTAAGGATTTAGTGTATTGCTAAGGTTGGAACATGTCACACTTTAAACAAACATTTGTCTGTGCAAATTAAAGTTTTCTTTGGGCATATGTCAATATTTGTATATAATATGTTAATAATAATAATAATAATAATAATAATAATAATAATAATAATAATAATAACAACAACAACAAATGGTTAAAAATTACAACTGAAACAAAAAAAATGCAAAAGATGTGGCCTATATGTGTTGTAAAAACAACATGCTTAATGGTTTAGTTTAATGCTCTTATTTTAATTAAAGTTATAAATCTCCAGCGTATTAAATGAATAGCAATAATCTGTAATATATTCATATAAAGACAATATTTACAAATAGTACAAGAAATTTACCAGTTGTAGTTTATCTTGTAAAGAAAAATGTTTCCATCCATTATCTTTTTTTATGTTTGTTTTTATTATCTATATGTAAAAAATTAACATTTTTCATATTTATTTAATGCTCATTTTTTAAAGACAAGTTAGACAAATTATTTAAATAAAATGATGTTTAATATTTAATAAATCAATATATTAAATAAAAAATTAATTAGCATAGATAAAAATAAATTTATTTTTTATGATACTTTAACAAGCAATTTTCTAAGATTAATGGTATTTTTAAATGCAGTTTTAATCCTAATAACATTAAAAAATGATTGAAGATTCGTTTTACAAAGATAACATAAAATAAGTAGTAACATAACGGTTTAATTCCTGTCTAAAAGTATGCGATGACGGCATTTTATTTGTAATTTTACCGTGAATTATTTCCAATTTCCAGTATCAATTGTTAGATGTCTATAAAATTCAAATTATATATAATCTTTTGAAATACATTCTTTAAAAATAATTGAATGGCATTATTGGTAGAGCAAGGAGTGTCAGAACAGGAATCAATCCATGGATCTTGTATCCCCTAAATCTAGCACTTAACCCCTGCACTACACCACATATGGTAATACATTCATTCAACAAGCATGACTAGCATATAGGACAGCATATAATAGTACATTTAAAATGTTAGTTATTCCTATTTTTTCTGGGGTATTGTTGGCTTGACTAATGACAATAGTAGTTTAAGAGCTGAAGCTAATACTTTTAGGATACATGCATAATGAATTGAAGATGACATTCTATTCTGCAGATTATTATTGTGCCTGCTCTTGAAACAATAGTTTAATTGGTTAAAGCACTACTTTAAATTCAGTATTCAAGAAGCTAAAAATTTCAGGTTCAGTTTCTATGCTAGTATTGTCATGCTAGAGCCAGAAACACTTGAAGAAGATAAGATAATAATATTACCATAAATATGTTGTATGCTAGCCTATGCACTGTTACTAATGGTTGGATATATCCAAATTTTTAATAAATGTTGAACTTTTCTAAAGATATTTAACAATCAATAACATATCATAGAAATAATAGACTGTATAATTATAATAATTAATAAAGCAAGTCATATATAACATGACATTACTTTTATGAGCTTGTAATTACAAAAATGCACATAGAGAGCGTACCAATAGCTCTAACAAGCTCGTAAATTAACAAGTGCGGTTATGAGAAATATTTAAAATCTCTATCCAGAACACTCTTATCTCCAGACCATGGTTTCGGGCTTATGGCCCACGTCAGTGGAGAGCTAGAATATTCGGACACTAGACCTAAAATATCAACTCAAAAAACCAGCACTTATTTCAAACGTATATTTAAGAAGAAACTCTGAATTTTTCGGACATGAAAATGTCTTTAAATCCAGCTATCTAACTTAAATAGCTATATGGGACTGAAGTATATTCAGATCTACCATATTCTAATAGGCTCAGCATAGCCAAAGCCTTAAAGGTAAAATTATAATAATTAATAAAGCAAGTCATATATAACATGACATTACTTTTATGAGCTTGTAATTACAAAAATGCACATAGAGAGCTATTGGTACGCTCTCTATGTGTCATTTAAGTTCAGAAGTAACAAGTGCGGTTATGAGAAATATTTAAAATCTCTATCCAGAACACTCTTATCTCCAGACCATGGTTTCGGGCTTATGGCCCACGTCAGTGGAGAGCTAGAATATTCGGACACTAGACCTAAAATATCAACTCAAAAAACCAGCACTTATTTCAAACGTATATTTAAGAAGAAACTCTGAATTTTTCGGACATGAAAATGTCTTTAAATCCAGCTATCTAACTTAAATAGCTATATGGGACTGAAGTATATTCAGATCTACCATATTCTAATAGGCTCAGCATAGCCAAAGCCTTAAAGGTAAAATTATAATAATTAATAAAGCAAGTCATATATAACATGACATTACTTTTATGAGCTTGTAATTACAAAAATGCACATAGAGAGCGTACCAATAGCTCTAACAAGCTCGTAAATTAACAAGTGCGGTTATGAGAAATATTTAAAATCTCTATCCAGAACACTCTTATCTCCAGACCATGGTTTCGGGCTTATGGCCCACGTCAGTGGAGAGCTAGAATATTCGGACACTAGACCTAAAATATCAACTCAAAAAACCAGCACTTATTTCAAACGTATATTTAAGAAGAAACTCTGAATTTTTCGGACATGAAAATGTCTTTAAATCCAGCTATCTAACTTAAATGGTCTGGAGATAAGAGTGTTCTGGATAGAGATTTTAAATATTTCTCATAACCGCACTTGTTAATTTATGAGCTTGTTAGAGCTATTGGTACGCTCTCTATGTGCACTGTATAATTATAAATAATATACTAACATTATGAACTTTATTATAAACAATAAGTATTTAGCTAAAACCTGATACTATATCAAAATTTTAGACATTATGAAAAATTAATCTTAAAACTTGCTAAAATAGAAAATAAATGAACTTTCTTATGTAAATAGATCTAAAAGTTATAGTCCTTAAGTTTTTGCAACTAAAACATCTGGAGAAGTGACAAAATTACTCCAAATTCATGTGTGACTCTGTTAATAGGAAGATAAATATTAAAAAAAATCCAAATTTAACCTTGTGCTTCATTAATATCATTCTAAATTGCATGAAAAATATAAAAAAAATCATTAAAAAGTAAAACTTGTGAATGTATATGGCCACACAATACTAAATAACATAGTAATTTACACCAATTACAATTCTTAGTTTTTAATACAAATAATAAGTATAACAGCAACACAACAACACGTATACTTAAAAAATCTTGTTTAATACTTTAAACATTCCACAGAAATGGAAACTACTAGCCTGAAAATAATTAGTTTACCATAAACCATTTGCAATGGTAGCAAATTAAATCAATTCAAAAATTACTTCTAGAAACAGCAGCATAATTTCATAGGAAAATACCAAAACCCTTAAAGACACAAGCAATCTACAATCAAACTATTAAACTCAAACTAGACAAATCTATAATCATTCTATCTACCTACAAAGAAAATACCATGATTATCATGGATTCTACATATTATAACAAAACAATAGAGATTCCTTATAGAAAGCCAATACAAAAAAGTTTACAATTTTGTAAAGCCAAATACTGAAATAAATTTACAAGCATTATTCAGAAAACATCTCAGGTACTACACTAATTCAAAGAAAAGTAAATGAACAATAATATTTGAATAAAATTCTATTTTATTATAGTCTACTTAGAATCAACAAGGATTAAATTCCATTAATACTAATTGTCAGATCTAGAAATTGCCTGGGTTAATAAAAAATGTCAAGATTTCTGCTTAAATATCTTATTTTTTGCATTCAATTCATAATATTTTACCAGGAATTTTACACAATTTGTAGAATTAATGAAGAACATGGAAATAAAAAAAATGACTTACTGGCAATCTTTGATATGGAAGATTTATTCAATAATGTAATCAGTGAGAAATTATTGCCAATTTACAAGAAGGTTAAATGAGGATGATAGCTTATAAACAAGATTAATCTTACTGGTAGTAAAATAAAAATCTTAATATTCCATAAAACAATATCACTCTTTTAATATAACACACTTCTAATAAATCTAAAAAATGAACAGAAACATTTACACAGACAAACTTGATATCACACCCATACATTCTATTCCATCTCCACTTAAAGTCTAATTTCACTATATTGATGATGCTTTTACTGCATGGCCATAAAATAGAAAAGTATTATTAAAAATATTAAATCATATTAATAACATATTGTCATCAATTAAATTTATAATGGAATTTGAACAATTAAAAAATAGTATTCTTAGATATCCTAATGACAAAACTCTTTCAATGAAAAATCAAATGAAAAAGAAGTCTTGATAGATGTTTTAATGAAGAAAGATGATCTACCAGCTATCACTAACAATACTTTTAGTAGACATCAAAAAGAATATCATGAAATTTTTTTTTAAGTATTATAGTCTATTCATACAGCCAAAATAAAGAAAATCTTAAATTAATGAATAATATTTTTTACAAAGCTATTAGCACCCTATGAGAAATCCTGCTTTCTATAAAATCGAAATTGGAAATGCTGAAAAACAGATGTTGCATTACTGAACAACTATATGAATGTGGAAGGATGTATTCTGTCAAATCAGTCAGTCATCGAAAAACAATTAAAAGGACACACAATAATTATTAAAGAACAAATAGATGTATTTAAGGATATAAACTATGCATGTATTAATGAATCTAGGCTCAAAAGTTTAAAGAAGAGATTTCAACATGCTACTTATATGATAGTCATAAATAACTCCATAAGGAAAACTTATTGTGATACTTTATAATGTCTGAAAACCAGTCATTAATATTATATTTAAAAAAAAATAAAAAAATCAAGAAAACCCATATAGATCGAACACACAATTTATACTAATTGTTATCTTTGTTAAAATGGTCTTAATAGTTACACCATCATTTTTATTTCTATAATTATGATTCTAAATATCCCAGGTTGAGTTCTTTTTTGATTCCGATATCACTGATAAAGCTATCAACACAGTGAACCCAGGAATGGATTTACTGGCATTTGTAATTTATTCTTAAGTCAATTCTATGTTTCTGTAATTTTAACAATCCTGGGAGTCGAAATTAGCAATTTTAATTTTTGAACAGTAGATATATTTAAAAACAAACAACAGTTTTCTTGTGAATATGATTCGAGTAAAATTTATATTTATTTATGTATCTATCATTCTAATCTCCCAGTGCAATAATTTATTATTTGTACAACAATCTTTGTAAGTGTCCATGCAATATGATCTTTTGCATTGCTGAATGTCATTATTTTGAACATGGTTGCCTATCTATTTCATTACAGTGGCTCTTTTGTCTAAGCAAATCAATCATTGTGTTGTGTAAAAACATATCCTTTATATATACTTTGCAATATATACAAAATCAGATGGAAATGTAATCTATTTATGTTATTAAAGAATATTTATATACAGTTATTAGAAAATATTTATATACGAACATTATTTTTTATTAGTACTGCTAATTAATAAAAGTATTAATTATTATTTTTAATTTTTCAACAGAGCTTTTTTTTTTTACTTGCATATATCTTAATCGGAGTGTTGTTTTTTTATCAGAGTAGCTAGGATTGGTCAATAATATAATTTGATGTTATTAATTTTCCTTTTACTATACATGTAATTCTTTTATGTACGGATGTGATTATATGAAATGGGGTTTTATTTCTTCCTTTTCTTTTAATTACAAGAGTCCATTGATGAGGACTATAATCATGTCTCTCATGTTTAATAGTATTGCTGCTTTCTTTACAATTCATCCGGATTATTCATATTATGAAAATTCGTTGATTTAAATATTCTTTATCACATTGATAATTAAACACTGTTTTCTCTTTTTATTTATTATGACTTTACCATTGGCTATTATTCAAGCTTTTTTTTACTTTTTGTTTCGATTATCGCCTTCTATGACTACCAATTTGACAGACTATAGATCAAAGAAAGATATGAGCATGTAGTCTTTTGTGATCCTAGAATGTGGATTTAAGGCAATATAGTAATAGCTCTGATCCACGATCTGTCAACTCGGTATGCATTGAACTTGACAATTGAAAAAGAAAAGTATAAAGAAGTTTGGTTTATAGCCAATCACAAAAATATGGTAGACAACACAGAAAGCAGCGCTCAATTATTACAAAGATAAAATATTTAAATCAACAGATTTACATAATATAAATAATCAAGATGGATTCTAAATAAAAAAGCAACACTATTAAACAAAGGATCTAGGATTATGGTGCCCATCATTGAAAATGTTCTCAGCTGAATAAAACAAACAACAACAACAAAAAAATACAGCTTTGTAAAATATGTGCACATAAGTACACAAAATAATTTGTTGTATAAGTGTGTGAATTATATGTAATTCTTATCCGATTTGTATAGATGACAATAAGAGACTAAAGATCACCTTTAAGGTTCATACACCATTAATATTATATGATTTTTTTATTTATATCGAGTGCTAGTATTACACAATACATCCCTAAGATGAATTGATTAACATTGTGGTATCAGTGCTTCATATAACATTTAATATATACTGTTTACAGTGTAAGATTAGTTTTGTGAGTAGAATTTATCTCGTTCTAACACTTCTACATGTTCCCAGAACATATTATCTGTATTGGCATTGTTATCACCAGCTGATTTTTAGAATACAATATTTTCATTTGATTGTATTTCTTGATTCAATATAAACATGACTGTCCAACATGATAGTATACAAATGATTCAATCCTATTTATTGATGAGGTTCAGAAAAGGGAGCTTTCATTAGCTAGCACTGATATTTATATCAGCACTTATTTATTCTATTACAAATGGCACATCAACATATGGCATTCACTATTATATGTATTACTGGACTCAATCTGTGTTTAGTGCTTGCTCTTTTGCATTATGTTACTATATATATATATATATATATATATATATATATATATATATATATATATATATATATATATATATATATATATATATATATAAACATTACAAGCATATATATATATATATATAACCATTAAATGTCTGTATTTTTAAATCATATAATAATAACTCAAACAAATTTATTTAACACAGTATTCAAAATTAAATATTATATTCTTTACCAGAAGTACTTTCAATTGTTTCATTGACAATCTTTATCAACCATTAATACAAATGTACAGAAAATAAAAACTTGCATTACCCATCATTCAATCCAATCAAATTTCCCACAATTCTGTTCTTTTTATATTAGCTGATTGTCTATTCATTAAACCATTTCTATTCCTAGATATTATCATTACCTCCTTAATCTTATATTTTTCATTACATATTTCAATTTGAATAATTTTTACATCTCCATTATTAAATTTAAAACTATAATTACATGCTTTATTATGATCAAAAATAATTGATGGAGTATTCATATTTACTGAAGATATATATTTTTTCTGTACACGTTTATATAATGTCTTATAATCATTATATCGTTTTTGTAATGTACATTTTGATTCCCCTATATATTTCATTCCACAACCACATTCCAACACACACACATATATATATATATATATATATATATATATATATATATATCTATATATATATATATATATATATATAACAGAACTTAATTCAAACTTAGAAATCTTGATTTTAGAGTTATTTATCATATCATTTATATTATCTGAAGAGAAAAAAAATCCTACACAATCCACTATAAAGTTTATTAATTAATTTATCTTGTTGATTAGATATAAAAGGAATAGAAATCCATTTATCACATTTTAATTTATTTAATATTTTTTTATTATTACTTTTATTTTGATTATATTTTGTAATAATTATAAATAATATTCCTTCCATAACCAACATTCAACTTATCAGTAATATATACATAATTATTTTCAATTTTATCACTAATAAATTTGCACAAATAATCATTTCTAAACAAAAATGACTTCAAACCAGCTAATTTATGACCCATATGAACTTTAGAATTATATGGAATATAATCCCTAATTTCCACAGGCTTTAAAATCATATTATAATCAAATACATTATTATTTCTTTTAATAAATATATCTAAAAACTTTATAGAATCATCTTTCTCTTCATTTAACACCCATTTTACATTATTAATCATATTTAATTCACTAAATAAATTAACTATTATTTCATTATGTGCACATATAAATACATCATTGACATATCTACAATATACTTTAATTTTTTTATATTTTACCTGAGATAATATCTTAACCTCATAACTAGAAATAAAAAAATAACAAATCTGTGATACCACTGGAAGACCCATTGGCCAACCATAATTCATTTTATAAAAGCAATCATTAAACTTAACATATATATTATCATTAACAAATCTTAATATTTTAATAATAAAATTCTTCATGTTATTATCTATAGATTTTAAAAACAAAGCTCTTTCAATAATCTCTATTGATTCCATATGAATAATTGAACCATACGTTTCAGATATGTCAAGTGTACACGTAACATCATTATTATCAATTTTTATATTTTTAATCCTATTAATAAAATCAAATGATGATGAAATCGCATAATCTCCAAATCCAAGCACATCTTGCATTATTTTTTCAATATATCTAGAAGCATTATAATAAAAACACCCCCAAAATCAACAATTACTCTTAATGGATAACCATTTTTATGCAATTTTATATTTGCAAAGATTCTTGGAAACACTGCAGATGACGGATATAAACTGTAATATGTTTTTGCATCAATAACTTTTTTTTTTTTTTGTTGATAAAGATTGTCAGTGAAACAATTGAAAGTACTTCTGGTAAAGAATATATTATTTAATTTTGAATACTGTGTTAAATAAATTTGTTTGAGTTATTATATATATATATATATATATATATATATATATATATATATATATATATATATATATATATATATCCATTCTTGCTAATAAAAGGTGTGAAGGTTGCCTTGACAACAGTGAGAAATATTGATTATTATATTTTACTGTGAATGTTTAGGTGGTTACTGGTTGGAACTTAATTATATATATATATATATCATAATGTCTTCACTCTCAAACCAATTGGTTTTGAGCTTATGGCTCACCTTAGTGACGATCTAAGACTCCAGACACTAGATATAAAATATCAACTCAAATGTCAGCATTTATCTAATATGTTGCTATCAATTTGAAAATCTGAATTTTTCAGTCATGTAAATGTCTTCAAATCCAGCCTTACAAACCAAATATCAATATGGGTCTAAACTCAGTTCACTTTCACTATATATTAATAGCCTCATTAATATAACATCACAAAAGCCTTCAAGGATACACTTATAATAATTAATAAAATAAGACATAATTTGTGTATGTTTTGTTTACATAAACATCAGAGTAGTATTCACTATCTCTAACTATAATTCCACTTTCAGATCATGATTTCAAGCTATTTGCTATCATCAGTGAAAGACAGGAATAAAGAAACTAGATCTAAACACAAACTCTGAGCATTTATGAAACAATTTCTATTCACCTTGCAAGTGTGAATTTTTTAGACACGTAATGTCTTCAAACTCAGCATAGCAAACCAGATAGCTATATGGGTCTGATCTCAGTTCAGCATCACCACATAGTAGAAGCCTCTGCAATCTATATCATTGCAAGAAAGACCTCAAAGGTACATTTATGAAAAACAAAAATGCAAGTGAAAAAACTTGCTAATGCTTGTTTTATGTCCACAGATGGCGTTCTACCAAAAACACCCATCAAGTGTATGTTTTGTTTACATAAACGTCAGAGTAGTATTCACTATCTCTAACTATAATTCCACTTTCAGATCATGATTTTAAGCTATTTGCTATCATCAGTGAAAGACAGGAATAAAGAAACTAGATCTAAACACAAACTCCGAGTGTTTATGAAACAATTTCTATTCAGCTTGCAAGCGTGAATTTTTTAGACACTTAATGTCTTCAAACTCAGCATAGCAAACCAGATAGCTATATGGGTCTGATCTCAGTTCAGCATCACCACATAGTAGAAGCCTCTGCAATTTATATCATTGCAAGAAAGACTTCAAAGGTACATTTATGAAAAACAAAAATGCAAGTTAAAAAACTTGCTAACGCTTGTATTTATGTCCACAGATGGCGTTCTACCAAAAACACCGATCAAGCGTATGTTTTGTTTACATAAATGTCAGAGTAGTATTCACTATCTCTAACTATAATTCCACTTTCAGATCATGATTTCAAGCTATTTGCTATCATCAGTGAAAGACAGGAATAAAGAAACTAGATCTAAACACAAACTCTGAGCGTTTATGAAACAATTTCTATTCAGCTTGCAAGCGTGAATTTTTTAGACACGTAATGTCTTCAAACTCAGCATAGCAAACCAGATAGCTATATGGGTCTGATCTCAGTTCAGCATCACCACATAGTAGAAGCCTCTGCAATCTATATCATTGCAAGAAAGACCTCAAAGGTACATTTATGTAAAACAAAAATGCAAGTTAAAAAACATATGCTTGATCGGTGTTTTTGGTAGAACACCATCTGTGGACATAAATACAAGCGTTAGCAAGTTTTTTAACTTGCATTTTTGTTTTTCATAAATGTACCTTTGAGGTCTTTCTTGCAATGATATAGATTGCAGAGGCTTCTACTATGTGGTGATGCTGAACTGAGATCAGACCCATATAGCTATCTGGTTTGCTATGCTGAGTTTGAAGACATTACGTGTCTAAAAAATTCACGCTTGCAAGCTGAATAGAAATTTTTTCATAAACGCTCAGAGTTTGTGTTTAGATCTAGTTTCTTTATTCCTGTCTTTCACTGATGATAGCAAATAGCTTGAAATCATGATCTGAAAGTGGAATTATAGTTAGAGATAGTGAATACTACTCTGACGTTTATGTAAACAAAACATACGCTTGATCGGTGTTTTTGGTAGAACGCCATCTGTGGACATAAATACAAGTGTTAGCAAGTTTTTTAACTTGCATTTTTGTTTTTCATAAATGTACCTTTGAGGTCTTTCTTGCAATCATAAACGCTCAGAGTTTGTGTTTAGATCTAGTTTCTTTATTCCTGTCTTTCACTGATGATAGCAAATAGCTTGAAATCATGATCTGAAAGTGGAATTATAGTTAGAGATAGTGAATACTACTCTGACGTTTATGTAAACAAAACATACGCTTGATCGGTGTTTTTGGTAGAACGCCATCTGTGGACATAAATACAAGTGTTAGCAAGTTTTTTAACTTGCATTTTTGTTTTTCATAAATGTACCTTTGAGGTCTTTCTTGCAATGATACAGATTGCAGAGGCTTCTACTATGTGGTGATGCTGAACTGAGATCAGACCCATATAGCTATCTGGTTTGCTATGCTGAGTTTGAAGACATTACGTGTCTAAAAAATTCATGCTTGCAAGCTGAATAGAAATTGTTTCATAAATGCTCAGAGTTTGTGTTTAGATCTAGTTTCTTTATTCCTGTCTTTCACTGATGATAGCAAATAGCTTGAAATCGTGATCTGAAAGTGGAATTATAGTTAGAGATAGTGAATACTACTCTGACGTTTATGTAAACAAAACATATGCTTGATCGGTGTTTTTGGTAGAACACCATCTGTGGACATAAATACAAGCGTTAGCAAGTTTTTTAACTTGCATTTTTGTTTTTCATATATATATATATATTCATATATGTCATATTATTATTATTTGCAGTATATTCTGTGTTGTGAAAAAACTAAATGCTGATGTTTCAGTACAATATCAAGTACCTTCATCAGAGTATCCTCTTCCTCAAATCATAAGAATGCCTGTGACAATTAAAATCATTTTTATCATTTTGTTTCTCCTCATATTTAAATTCTATTGGCCGAAAAGTTTTAAAATTTATCTTCTCTTCCAATAGCTTCTTCCAAATGTTGTTAATCTTCTTTGATTCACACTTTTCATTTATACTCTTGAGCCTTTTAAAAATCTCTATAGCTTCTCTTAACAATCTCTGGTCATATTGTTCAATTTTTGCTAAATATTTGTTTATTTCAAAATTGATATCATGATTAGTTAATTTTATATGAGAATAAATAACTGACGAATTGAATTTTTCCCTGACTGCCAGAATGCATTCTTCCTTTCTAATATTTATTCTATGATTAGTCTGTCCAATATATGTATGTGAACACACCCTACATGGAATTTCATATGCACCATGACACTCCAAAGCAATTTTATCTTTAGGAAGTGGAAATATTTTACTAATTTTTTATAATGGTTTTAATTACAACATTATTAATAGGGCTTATACATATAAAAAGAAAAAAGATTTTGATACATCAGAAATTAAGACAATTTTGTCATATATAAAAGGAGTAACTGATAAAATCGATAGTAACATTTTAAAGAATAACAATATTCACACAGTTTACACTACTTATAAAAAAATTAGTGAAATATTTCGACTTCCTGAAGATAAAATTGCTTTGGAGTGTCATGGTGTATATGAAATTCCATGTAGGGTCTATTCACATACATATATTGGACAGACTAATCCTAGAATAAATATTAGAAAGGAAGAACACATTCTGGCAGTCAGAGAAAAATCCAGTTTATCAGCTATTTATTCTCATATAAAATTAACTAATCATGATATCAATTATGAAAAAACAAATATTTTAGCAAAAATTGAACAATATGACCAAAGATTGCTAAGAGAAGCTATAGAGATTTTTAAAAGGCCCCAGAGCATAAATGAAAAGTGTGAATTAAAAGAGATTAACAACATTTGGAAGAAGCTATTGGAAGAGAAATTAAATTTTAAAATTACTCAACCAATAGAATTTAAATATTAGGAGAAAGAAAACAATAAAAACGATTTTAAATCTCTCACACATTCTTATAATTTGAGAAAGAGGACGCTGTGAGGAAGGTACTTGATATTGTACTGAAACGTCAGCATTTAGCTTTTTCACAACATGGAATATTCTGCAAATAATAATAATATGATATCTTTTATCCGTAAAAATATTATTATTATTATTATTCGCGGGATATTCTGTGTTGTGAAAAAGCTCATTTATCTATACCATACAACCATGAAGACATTAAATATAATATATATACAAAAAATAGAATATCAGTATCTCTCTCTCTCTCTCTCTCTATCTCTCTATATATATATATATATATATATATATATATATATATATATATATATATATATATATGTAAATTATTAATCAATGTCTGTATTCCAATTATAATAAAATATATATAATTATTCAAAACAATACAATAATTAATACAGTAACAATATTTTAAACAAATATATACCAATTTAATAGAAGTACTTTCAACTATCTATGTAGTCGTTGTCAACTAGACTCAAATTGTATTAGAAAAAACCGTTACAAATGTAAACAAAAGTAATACGTCATACATCAATTTTCCCACAATTCATTAATTTTTATATTGGCTGCCTGTTTATTTATCAACTGTTGCTTTTCACTTTTTATTAACATAGCTTCTTTAATTTTGCGTTTATTATTATTTCTTTCAATACACAGAATTTTAACTTTATTAAAATCAAAATCAAAACCATAATTACATGTTACATTATGATCAAAAAATACTGATAGTGATACATCATCATTTCTAACATTCTCTTGTCTTGATTTTTGCACTCGTTTATATAATAAATGCTCCCTTGATCTTTTCTCCAATGTACATCGAGATTCCCCAATATATGCCTTTCCACAAACACATAGCCATTTATATATTGCACAACTTTGATTTAAAATACTACACCTATTTTTTGAATTATTTATTAATCTATTTAAATTAGGAGTAGTATAAAATGCAACTCGACATATATTTTTATATATCTGTTTTATAAATTTAACCTGTTCATTACAAATAAATGGTATTGATATCCAAGTATATTTTATTTTATCAATATCTATAGCATCTAAAATATTTCTATTATTATTAAACTTAGTAACAATATTATAAATTAATTTATGATCATATCCAACATTTAACAAATCCATAATAAATACATTTATGTTACTTATTTTATCAGAACTATATTTACATAATTTATTATTCCTAAATAAAAATGATTTTAAACCGGATAATTTATGTGCTATTGGCACATTTGAATACCAAGGAATATATCCTCTTTTTTCAATATCTTTTATTACCATACAATAATCTAATTTATTTTTATTACGTGTAACTTTAATATCTAAATACTGAATTGACTTTTTTTCTTCAAAAGATTTACTCCATTTTATCACCATCAGTATTTTTTGATCATAATGTAACATGTAATTATGGTTTTGATTTTGATTTTAATAAAGTTAAAATTCTGTGTATTGAAAGAAATAATAATAAACGCAAAATTAAAGAAGCTATGTTAATAAAAAGTGAAAAGCAACAGTTGATAAATAGACAGGCAGCCAATATAAAAATTAATGAATTGTGGGAAAATTGATGTATGACGTATTACTTTTGTTTACATTTGTAACGGTTTTTTCTAATACAATTTGAGTCTAGTTGACAACGACTACATAGATAGTTGAAAGTACTTCTATTAAATTGGTATATATTTGTTTAAAATATTGTTACTGTATTAATTATTGTATTGTTTTGAATAATTATATATATATATATATATATATATATATATATATATATATATATATATATATATATTAATCATGTTGTTTTTGCATGTTCTTTTATATATGTCTACATATATAATCGAAAGGGCTTTAGATCAAACATTATTTATATTTCAAATAAGGTGATTACAGATATTCCTGATTTAACACTAAAATAGACGACCCTAACCATAAGTCATATTAACCTGATAATTAAATAAATGAATAAATTATTTATTACTTAATTAGTTATAAATGAAATACACAGGCTTATATATACCTCTATCTATATATGTAATAGACAGGTTATGAGCACAGACTTTCACATGACCCACCACTCTCCACACTATCTCATAACACTGATACACCTGAACACACATATGTCGAAAAGATAAGTAATCACCAATATACGTATTTCATGCTAAACCAGAAATCATCAGTTGGTCCAGATTACCATCTCTACACATATATGCTACAAGTGCTCAGATATATATTAAGATAGCAAATCCTCCTACTTTAATGGACAGGCTTCAATGTACTCCACACTCCAACTCTTCAACTGTCCATCCAATTGAAAATCTGATGATGGAACTCAATAATACTGTACATGGAATTATATTATTCATTCTTTGACTGAGCAAGGAAATTAGATATGAGTAATTTCCCCTCAAAAACTTGAAACAGTTTGTTTTTTTTATTTTGATAATATAATTAGCTTTTATAAGCTAATAAAATATAAATTTTTATTAAAATTACAGATTCATAGGAGATATGAAATCTGAAGTAATAGATCCATGTCAGTCGGAAATCTTGAAACATTTACTTACATTTTAATAAAATAGCTAACTATATTTAAAGATCTTTAAAATAAGAGCAAAATGGATAGTGGAAAATACTGTGAAAATTCTCCATCTTTCATAGTTTTTTTTTTTTAAATTGCTACCGTCTAAATCGATCAGATAATTTTAAAAGTGTCACTCATTAATCATATACATTTATATAAAATGCAGAACTAATTCAGTTGTCAGGAACGTTTTAGTATAAATACTCCTGATTTTATAATTCGCTGTTCAAAAAATACAAAAAAACAAAACAAAACAACAACAATAAATTAATATACACGTATTTTTAAATGGGTTTACATATTCGCACCTTTTTAGCCGCATTGGATTGTGGTTAGTGCCATTATCATTCTTACGACCTAAAATTTGAATCTTATTTTCCATATTGTTAAAATTTCTAATTACTGGTCAGTAAACGGTTTGCTAGTTAATTCTTATGAATAAAACAATATAGAAAGACGTCAATTGTCATATTTCGGCGTTGGATAGCCAAAGTTTGAGATATTTTTCCAAGACCCGTTTAGTTAAAGATTGTTACCTCACATATATAAAAAAGTAAAAAACAATAATATTTGCAAATATTTCTATTATGAAATTGTAATTATTACATTTGCTGTAAAGTACAATTATTTATCAGTTGTTGTTTTTTTTTTTAAAAAAAAATATATCTAAAAACTTTCTGGATTTTATACACTCCATATTAAAAAAAAAAATAAAAAATTCACAAATGTATATATAGATAATATTTAAATTATATATATATTATTTATACTAAATTTAATGTAATTATGTGGGACTTGAACTCGAACTTTCAAGCTCTCTACATCTATTCAATCTATCTTATACAACTGATAAACATAACCACATACATGTGTAAAAGATATATATATATATATATGAAAACAATCCACACCTAAACAATGACAAGAATCTCAATCTGTTTGTTGTCAAGGTAACCTTTATTTATGATAAAGATGGGTATATTTATATTCAAATTACTTGCAAGGGAAACTTATCAAAATTTTTGAATACTAACATGTTCAATTATTAAGGGGTCTGATTTCCTTAATAATTTGCTATCTTAATATTTTTAATCATTGCAATATTCAATAATATTTTATACCAATGTAATTTCAATGGATGAAGTAAAAATTATGAGAAATACCTTCTTTGTTAATGTAATCTCGCAAATGCGTTTAGCAATTGTTAACTTTGGCTACTGTTTTGAAAAGAATGTCTTTGAGGCTATTTTCTTTTCATTTGCGTTACAAAGACTTTGGTCGCGTTTTTATTTCTTTATTAAAAAAGTCTGACAAATTCTCTTTTCAAAAAAAAAACACAATTCCACTTTTGGAATGTTAATTTTTTGCCACTATTGTCATTTTTTAATGGTAGCTCGAAAACAATGGAAACTTTATACATTTTATTTCTTTGCATATTTAATCAATAAATATTAAAGTTTAATATATATATATTGCTAAATACTTGTAATATATATATAATTTAATCACGACTGTAAAAACTCTTAAGATATATCTATTAGCATAAGTGATGGAACAGCTATCTTTTATATCTCCGTATAAGATTTCAAATGACAAATAGATAAACTTATAATATTTTTCTTCCGAGTGACTGATTTATTTCCAACCTTGTATAACCCTCTAATCATCATCATCATCACCATTATCAATCCATTGCAAGATGGAGGCCTCTCCAAGTTCAATCCATCTCCAGTCTTTAGCTTCTCTTCTCCACATCATCCCTGCACACTTTCTTATTTCATCCATCCATTTCACATGTGGTTTTTTTCTCGGTCCTTTACAATCTCTTGGAATCCAGTAACCCTCTAATAATGATTATTATATGAGTATTTATGTATTTTTAATTACTAGTA
Organism: Epiperipatus broadwayi; assembly: GCA_028023455.1. Classification (NCBI taxonomy): domain Eukaryota; kingdom Metazoa; phylum Onychophora; class Udeonychophora; order Euonychophora; family Peripatidae; genus Epiperipatus; species Epiperipatus broadwayi. The sequence goes on from JAQFVV010000040.1 coordinate 4,242,601, forward strand.
AAACAAAATGAATAAACATTAAAACCTCTCACCACTTGGCAATTAGCACACCTTGTGAATAATGATTTTATTTCACAGAATTATTTTATGGGTAAAGACTGGGGGGGGGGGTAATCTTAATGAGCTATTTAAAGTCATTAGAAGATGAATGAAAAAGATTGTAGGACTTTTAATCGTCAAATTAAAATCTGCTATTTTTTCAAGCTCTTTAGAAGAAAATGTCACAATTGTTTAAATTATTATTCATCTGACATTTTCATAAAAAAACGAATTTCTTCTGTTACTAATTGTAAAAATATTGAAATCAACATTATCTGTTGTTTCTTAACATAGATAATTCAAAAGTAATACTATATCAATTCAAACAATATCTGAGCACTTTCAAAGTGTTATTATCAAGGCAACTAATTATACTAAAGAACATCTCTATAAAATAAATATCTGGAGTGCTCAGAAATTAATGAACCTGGATCAAAATTTACAAAATAAAAAATTAGGCATAGCCAATTATAAAATAACATTGTTCAAATATTGGGCTCTAAAACCCAAATATTTGGACTTTATCATTAAAATAAACCTGGATGCCTTGCCTACATTGTAGTTCCTGTACTTTAAATGGCATACCATCAAAGTTGACCCAGTATGTCCAAACTGCAGAAGAGAAGATGAGACATACTATCATATCATCAATTCATGCAATGGACTTGGAACAATAAGATCTATTATTTATTGGAACATAAAGGTAGACTACTACTTCATATATCATTACAAGACTGCATTAAAAAACAATTTCCAGTCATTAGAATGACAATTTTCATCACATATTCAATCTGGTATGCAGGTGCAAGAAAATGTATTCGCAGCCTTTCCCTGATGAAAGATTGTGCTTTATATAATCACTGCAAAAAATAAAACAAAGAGATAAACTACTATCATCAAAATTCATTTATGAAGAGAAATGGATGCTATTCCATACACCTATGAACTTCATATCATAAGGACTATCTCAACATCAATCAACTTCAAACCATATGGACTAATACCAGATTCATATAAAATACAATTGTAATGCATGGTGATCTATTTATGTTTTGAGATAATGTAACCTTATTTAGCCTAAATAAAATTTATTTAAAGTAACTAATCAGAAAATTAGTCCATTTAGCATTAATTGCATATTGTGATTTTTTAATTAAATATGCTTCCTTAATTTTATGTTTCTTCTCATGCTGCACATACATTAAAGTATTAAACTTTTTGGGAATACAAATATGATCAGTTACACTTGGATGTAAATAAAATGCTGGGTAAACCATTTGATCCATTTGTTTTTAAATATATAATTATGCAAATTGTAAACAGTATTTCATATTATTCTTCATTTCTTTAATATACACAGCATTACACCCTAGAAACTAATAAAATATATAATGCAACACTTATTAATTTTATCTATCTTACCTTTAGAATTATTCAATATCTCATTAAGATTTAATGGAGTTTGAAGTTTGCCAAGCTATTGTCAAATCCTGACTCATAGTCAAGTGTTGGTGGTCAGGTGATCAGCATAGCTGCCTTATAAGCACTTGTTCCAGGTTCACGGGCTCCTTCCTGGCTGATGCTTTGATTACATGAGAAAAAAATCCTGACTCATAATGTTCTCATGATTTGGTTTGGAAAAACAATATTGAAAAATACATTTAGGATTTGATAAATATTGGATATGGGAATAAAATAATTTGTAAAATTATATTAGAACATTATAAGAAGAGGTATAATTATGATAAGGTAAGAATGGATAATAGAAAATGGGTTTCTGTGACATATATACCTAGTATACAAAATACATTAATGAAAATTATGAATCAGCATTTTAGAATAGCTTGGCAAACTCCATTATGTCTTAATAGGATATTGAATAATACTAAAGGTAAGACAGATAAGACTAATAAGTGTTGTGTTATATATTTTATTAGTTCTCATAATCCATGGTGCTTTGCTATATGTATTGGAGAAACAAAGAATAATATGAAATATCATTTATAACAGCATAATATGTGTATAAAAAAGAAATGGAGGATTAAACAGTTTATTTAGCATTTCATTTATATGAAAGGGTAACCAGTCATATTCGTATTCCTCAAAGGTTTTAATATTTGAATTTATGAACCATATGATGAGAAATGTAACCATATTTAATTAAAAGATCACAATATGCAATTAAGGCTAAATTGACTCGATTTTGGATTACTTATTTCTGGTTTCCAGACTAGTTTTCTTACATATTTTATCGAGTATATTCTTTAGTGCAATTGCCATGATAAGGACATGTCAGTGTTGAAAGCCTTCGATATTATTTAAATTTATATAGTATTATTTTTGAATTATCTCTCTTATGAAACAATAGATGTGTTGGTTTAATATCATTTGACATTTAGTAATATTTTAAAGGAATATTTTATAGTTAATTATTAGCTTTGTTTTTTATATGTATTAAATTATTATAAACACTCCTTAGCTATATTCTTTCAGCCACAGTTCCCCTTTGAATTTTGCAGCTAGCGCTAGGCATTGTTTCTATTTAATATATTAAATTGGATATTATTTTTATATATTTATTAGGCTCTTTTTTATTATTAGTTTATACTAAAATTATAAAAAATAACTTTTGCAGTACAGCATTGGATATTGTTTTGATCATTACAAAGTATTTGTAATGAGGTCAAAAAAATGTAAGATATTTTTGTAGGCAATATCATATTTTCGGAATTTGTTTCTAATTTAGCTTTTACTTATGCTTATATGATAAAAAAAGTTCTAATATATTTATTGTTAAGCGAATATTAATATTTTTCTTTATGTTAAAAGTTATATTAATATACACTATACTTAAAGCTTAATTTATGCTGCATTTTCCTCTTTTTTTAAAGCAGTTATTACCCCCCCCCCTTTTTTTTTTCTTCAAACGTTAATATTATTGCATTAATTATATAAAAGTTAATGTAACACATATTCATCTGTTTTGAAAATGAAATATTAATATCTTTTTTAGATCTTTAAATGTATTAAGTCAAAACAGAAAACACACTATATATCACCTGTAGAAATATGATTATTTGGCTTAAAACAACCATCAGACTGAAATGGCTTGAAGATATTAAAAGAATAAAAGATTAAAGTCTAAAAATGAATTTTAAATAACAAATGAAAATAGAAAACCAAGTAAACGGTCAGACGAACGGACAAACAAAACAGAAAGAATAAAAAAAATAAAGAATTTGAAAACAGTTACAGAAAGAATGAAAAATAAAGTAAGCAGGCGGTTCTAATTATTGACGTTTACAGTGCTTTGGAAAGTGACAAAAATTTTACTTTTTAACTTACTTTCTTCAATGTTACACGCTTATAATAAAGTTTCAGGTTTATATTCGAAGAAGAATTAATAAGAATTAAATCTGTATTAATATAAAGTATGACCTATATTTATAAAAATATTTAATTCTTAATACAGTATTTATATAAATGCTTTTTTTACGATTTCGATCTCAAATTTCAGTAATTATTTAAAGCTATTATTAATATGGAGAAAAAAATGCATGTTTCTTAAAATAATTTTTATTAATGTAAATTTATTTCAGCATAATTATCTCTTTACATTGTATTATGTATACAAAAATCATACTTTTTAAAAATAATATATTAGAAGGATACATTAATCTACATAGTAGTTAATACAAGTAGCAGAAGATTGTCAATTATCATATTAATTCAACATATTTTTTTTAAAACTATTGTTTTAATATCAATATATCTATAAATCTTATAATATAAATTTATAAGTATGTATAAAAAATAACTGCAGATTAAACATTACAATGGTTTAAAACTCTCAAAAACTTGGTGTTTATTTTTTTTTCCAGAATGTATATAATTTATATTTGCAGTTTGTATTGCTATTAGTCTGCATTCAGAATAGGTTATATTTACCTGTTTAAAGCAGTTTCTTTAAACTTCTTTGTATCAATAATTTTAATCTCTGCCTTCAAGTTGCAATTTTTAGTGTCTATATGAGTACATGAGACCATTAATAAGGGTGGTTATTAATAAGGATGGCATTCCTCTTATTATTAAAAGGTTGTTGCCTTGACAACACTTCGGAAATTGTTGATTGTTACTGATATTGAGATTGTCTAAGTGTTGACTGGTTTTTAATGATTGCTTATAAACCCATTTAGCCTTGAACCTTATTACACTTATTATTTGAGTATTACTTTGGGTACAATTTGAAATTTATAATTGGACTTTGTAATGTTTTCATTGACTATTGATTAGTCTGCATTCAGAATAGGTTTAATTTATCTGTTTTATTAAAAAACTTCTTTGTATCAGTAATTTCAATCTCTGTGGTCAAGTTATTACAATCTTTAATGCCTATATAAGTACATTAGACCATTAATAAAGATGGAATTTCAACTTTATTGTTAAAAGTAGGTTGTCTTGTGAACAGTTTGAGATTGTTGATTGTATTAATATTGGGATTGTTTAAGTATTGACTGGTTTTTAATATAATGTTTTATATTTTTAATCTTTTAACTTGATAGTTTTGTTATTTATATTTTTAAAACATGTATTATATTTCAGTGTTTTTACTTTGTTATAAAGATATATACATTTTAAATTTTATTACTCAGTAGTCACTCATGCTGCTTTACATTTCAGATATACCAAAGTACAGCTAAGATTCTTGTACCAAAAGAAATAAATAATTTTATTTTGGTAAATTATGCTATAAATAAAATTTTCAAATATTTTGTTTTACACTATACTGGATGTTTTGTTTGCTCAAAAAGTGTGTTATGGTATTCATAATGACTATTAATAGTTTTTTTTATTTTGTTATGTAATAATTTTTTATAATTATTATTATAAATTTTAAAATGTAAAGTACATGCTGAATGTTCATTATCCTACATTATCATTTCTATTTTATTAATTACTACAACTTGATCTACAAGTGCTAAACTTATTACATTAACAAATTTGACACCTTCAACTTAATTAAAACAGGCAAAACTCTCCATACTGTCATGCCATTCAGTGCAAGCCAGAGTAATCAATATATGCCAGAAGGTTTGTGTATAAAATCCCTATCTAGTGCCTACCCATCTAATATCCCCAGATTAGTTTCTGGTTTGTGGCCTTCATCAGTGATGAGTCTTGGATCTGAGAGCATTGCACTTAGATCATAGGATCTAATGCAATTCACCAGAAGCCACATTTTATCTCTACTTTATTACAAACCAATGTGAATAAAATTGAAACCACAATAACATAGTTTTGTAGTTAAGTAGAAATAAAAGGTGGCTGCTGGAGGGTTGCATTAGATCCTATGATCTAGGAGCAGTACTCTCAGATACAAGGTTCCTCACTGATGAAGGCCACAAGCCAGAAACTAGTCTGGGGACATTGGATGAGTAGGCACTATATAGGAATTTTATGCACAAGCCTTCTGGCATCCATTGATTACTCTGGCCTGCACTGAGTCACACTACAATATCGAGAGTTTTGTCTGTTTTAATAACAATTATGAGGAAGCATAAGAAATGGTGATCATGTGATGTTTAGTGGTTTAACACCTTCAACTTAAGGGAATTATATCAAATCATTGTTACTAATCATTTTTAGACTACATATCTTATCATCTTAAGCACAGATATAAAATTGAAATTTAATAAAAAATAATAGATAAATTAATTTTATTAAGCAAACACATATGATATTCTTAATTCAATTCTAGTCATCTTTTTTCCATGTCTATAATCCTAGGTATGCTTTAATATCCCAATTTCTTCTCACCTGCCTGTTTAATGTGTTAGATACCTATAATAAAGATACCATATTATTAACCTATATACTTCATTCCAATAATCAGACAATTCTTTCTATGCTATGATTATTTATAAATTTCCTAGCATTAGCATAATCTGAAAACATTCAGAAGTTCAATAGGGGGGGGATCCTTGCATTACAAGAATATTTTTAAAAGTTTGAGCAAATTAATAATTACTATTAGATATATAAATATTTAATGCACTTACCAGTGCTTTTACACTAAATTGTTATTTTCATTATATTCCAATTAATAACTGAAGTTGCATTAGGTCATTGTTATTTTTTGTGGATTATTAGATGCAAGATATGTTATCATTTATAGATTAATAAAATATTTTATAAGCATGATTTAATTTCTATCTTTTTTAGAAATTATTTTGTAATTTCAAATTGCTTTTTTCAATAAGGTTATCAATAAGTTTTTTAAATATTTTTGATAAAATAGAGACATAGGGTGTATGTAGGTTTTTTATCAAAAACAGGTTTATTCAACTATGTATACAACAAAAGAAAAAAAAAATAGCAAAAACTCACTCCTCCAGAGAGGAATGTCCAACATTAACAAGATTCCATATGGAATTCACCACAATGTGAGGAGCTAACTCCAAATCTCTTTCTTTGATTTCTTTTAATTTTTGATCAGGCAAAACTGACTTGAAGATTAGAATGCATCTAGTTTTGTAGTGCAAAAATATAAATTGGAATCAATTTAATTATTTTCAATTAAACAGAAAAATCCCCAGACGGTGAGTTTAAAAAAGTAAAATTTTTATTAGATATTTTTTTTCCCCATATGTCATATTATCGGCCGGGAAGCGAACCCGCTAAACGGGACAACTGCTTGTAGGGCGGCTGTGTTGACTTCTCGACCATATAACATTAACAAATATCATTTACCAAAACTTTATAAAAATGTCAATTTTTGAGTTATTGCTTATTTCTTTACATTATATTTTTATTTTATGTTTTTAGTTATCTATTTTATATAACACTTTATAGTTTTTGAAAAGAGTTGCGCCGCACACGTGCTAGAATTATATTTTTATGAAAAAGTACATTGTTAAAATTGTCTATTAAAGTTTGCTTTCAGATATCTGAGATTATGCATTATTTATTTATTTTTACATCGTATATAGTCATAGAATTGCAAAATATTTTCCATCATTTGTGTGTGTGTGTGTGTAAATTCTTTGATTGTAACAATCTTTTTTTATTATTATTTTTCTATAATTAGTACTAATTACAATTACGTCAATGCTTACTTTAAATTAAAAATTGATATTTACTTACTTATCTAAATTGTCATTTGATCATATACTAAAGTTAGAACATATAATGAAATAGTATTTTGTAGGTTATTTTAGTAAAATTTTGTTTTCTTTAAAATAGTGACTTCAATTTATAGTTAAATTTATAAATAATGGATTACTTAAAATTTACAAAAGTATAATCAAAAATAATTGCGAAATAAAAAGAAAAGTTTCTGCTGAATAAGTAAAAAATCAGCATCGCAAAATATCAAATAAGCAGCAAAATGGATCAGCATATATTTATAGTTAATGGATTAATTTGTATAGTCTTAGCAAAATCCATATCTAGTAGTTTTTTTTCTGCCTCTCTTTCCATTGTACCTTTTCTTTTGGGTGAAGAGGGGCAGTTGTAATGCTCCTACTCAAATACTGTGAAGTTGTTTATTATTAGTAGTAATAATAGTAATACTTAACTAAAAATAACATTACAACTTGCAAATTTTATTTACTATAGTAGATTAAAATGACAAAATAAATACATACATTCATATCGTGGCATTTTGCCTTATAACAGACTCAAAATCATTTAATAAAACCCTAAACATTTTTGTCAAAATCTGGTCAATAACAAATCTCCATTGTATACTAAAATCTAAACTCAGATCATCTTAGAGTGCATACTAGTATAAAAGTCATGGAATGTTATAATTGTGCATTTGTTTTTACAATCAGGACATAATACTTATTTAAGGAATCTATGTTCAATCTTTAGTTATTATGCTAGACATCTATTTACTGATCAATGCTGCATGACCAACTGCTTAAACAAATTTAGTTCTAAATGAAAGGAGATACTTTGATTCCTTTTTTAAGCCTTAAAACTGAGCAAGAAAATTTGTTAACTTGCATTTCATACACTTCTTATGTGTTATTATTGAAACTGTTTCATATGCTTCTTATATGTTATTATTGAAACTGTTAGAAAGTGATGATATATACAAGTCATATATTTTGTGGCTTCAAATGTCCAATATTTTAATTATAAGATTAGATATGGCAATAGTATTGAAAGTAACAAGGGATTTGGGCATTCCATCATCAGATTCTCAATGATATGGATGATTGAAGAGTTGGGGAATGAAGTAGATTGAAGTCTCCCCATTAAAGTGTGAAGATTTGCTATGTTAATATAAACCAAGTACTGATTATATATGGGAGATGATGATCTAGACCAACTGATGAGTGCTGGTTTAGCACAAATACATATATTAAAGATCATTTATCTTTTTCACATGTGTGTAGTCATATGTATCTGGTGGGTATGATAGAGCAGATGATTGAAGAGAGTTTGAAAGTCAAGGTTCAAATCCCCTATTTAGACTCCCAGTATATAAAGTATATTTGTATTTAAAGTATTATAAATTCAGCCTGTATTCTGCCCTTCCCCTTTCTATGTATTTAAATGGGCAAGGTCCTATATGTGAGAGTCAGAGTGACTTAACGTCAGCATGACAATAATATTGACATTAACAAGGAATTTAGGGATTCCATCATCAGATTTTTAATGATATGGATGGATGAAGAGTTGGAGAGTGGAGTAAATTGAAGCCTGTCCATTAAAGTATAAAGATTTGTTATGTTAATATAAACAAAGCACTGATTCTCTTTCTCTCTCTCTCTCTATATATATATATATATGTGTGTGTGGGGGGGGAGATGATGATCTGGACCAACTGATGAGTGCTAGCTCAGTACAAAATATGGATAATGAAGATCATTTAGATTTTTTGTGTTGCTTATATGTGATAGAGTAATCACCGTAGGGAGCTTGAAAATCTGTGTTCAAATCCTTTATATAACATTGTACTTGCAAATAATTTCATTGTTTATTTCTGTTTTGTTATTCAATAGAAAAGCATTTTGAAATTTTAATAAATGTTAGTGTTTTTTTAATATTTTTTTTTTTTTTTTTACAAAAAATATTTCTTCATTTTTTTTATGAGGCATTTAATTCTTTTTGTTTTAATATATATCTATTGTTTTTTTATATATTTATCAACTCTCATTTTTATAATAAACTATATATATATGTGTGTGTGTGTGTGTTATATCCAATATCATAATCCAACGTTTTAATGCAATTCTAAATTATTATCATATTCCATGAATTTTTAAAGTATCATGTTTTAATTCATACTTTTAAATCTAACCAGTTCATGTATATCCCTCTATAATTACATCATTAACTACATTTTCTAGATAAAAGATGATATTTGATAATTACTTGAAGAGAGTTTGTTAACTCAATATGCCTCTGTAATACAGTATGAAATTTGTAGTTCATGTGGAGTAATATAAGAATAACCACTTTGGCAATGCCTGAATTGGAGAACCATTAGCACTTCTATCAAATTTCAGTAAAGAATAACTTGTTCTAGATCTATTGTAAGTGCTTGATTCTCCAACTTGAACCATACGTAGATTTTTTATCTCATACTTATAATCGTATTTAAAATCAACATCGTTCTATGTTAAAAATGCAAATAATTTTCTCCAACTTATAAAATATATTAAATTAACCCAGAATGTATAATTTTATAAGTTTTAATATATTTTTTTTTTTACCAATGTATTTGTAAATGATGATATTGAAGTTTTGGAAACCAGTGATTATTGTATATCAAATAAATATCAATGATTAGATTTAAAAACAAACATTATAATTAAGTAAAAGTTCATCTTTTTCTTCAAAGCTGGCCTGTATTTTTTAAAAAAATTTTAGAAGACAAAAAAAATATTTTTAGTTAGAGGGGATTTGAATACAGATTTTCAACCTCCCTCTAACTAAATCTAAAGTTCAGTATGTATAGTATAATTGTATTTAAATATTATTTTTAACAAGTATAAAAATTATCCTTATGGCCAAAGTATGCTGAAATGTTTGTTATCTGACTTCGTGATAATATTCTTCTTACTGATTTTCTTAATTTTTTAATACTTTCAATATCAATGTCGAATTTATTCTAAAAAAAAAAAAACACAATCAATTTCCTGTTTTAGATTTTTTAATATATATAGTGTATTATCTTATGTAATATATAGAAAAGAATCAGATAGAATAGTATATGCAGTTCTCTTCCCATCTCTATCCAATTTGATTATTTTCTAAAGTTAAAACATTGTTAGATAGAACAAAAAAGCTTTCTTAAAATAAATTTATTTATCAAGACATCTCTATTATCAATAGTATTTTAATCATAATCTTATTAATAATGCTTCTTTATATTTGAACATTGAGAAATTGAGAGACTTTGTCTTAGATAAAAGCTATCTATGACAAAATTGTTCACATTTCCTGAAAAAAAATTAGTAAAGTATTTATTCGCGTAACTCAAGGATAAAATTCATCCTGTAAAATTCCAGGATGTTTATGAAATTTCATGTTAGGACTGCTGGTGTAATATTATCTTTAGGGCAGAGCAATCATCAAATTAATAGGGAGGAATTTGTTTCAACTTAAGAAAACATGTATCAAATGTAATAAAAATAAAAGTTTTGTCAAAAAGTGAACAATGTGATCAGAAATTATTATCATATCAAATTTAATGAAACAATGATTTTGGAAAAAAAAAGACCAATATTTTCAAAGATTGTTAATAGGAATTCTATAACAAATTTAATAAATAGGAATTTTGGAAAACTTTGACCAGTATGATCAGGGATTATTAATAGGAACACAATTTTTAATAAAACTGAAATTTACCAAAAATTGATCAATATTATGAAAAGATTAAACAAAAATGAAAAATTTGGAAAAGGAATATATTTTTTTATTTTTAAAAAGTTGGCTAAATTTTTATTTTTATCTATTTAAGTGATTTATTTTATTGTCAGCATGTGTTTTTTTTTTTTAATATTTTGGTCGTGTTTATATAGCTCAACAGGCCAATAAAGCAAAACAAAGTTGATTTCTTTGAAAATCTAATCAACATAATGTCAAACTAGCTATATATATATATTGTATTAAATATTTCCATGGATTATTATTATAATAAAGAATAAAAATGAGGAGATAATATCTATGTAAGTAGAAATAACTTTTAGGATTTGATGTTACCAAAAAATAATCAATTTCTAATAATTGTCAATCCTTGAGGTCAAACCAATTTTTTCATTAAACATGTACTAGCTCTTTTATTTGACATTTTACTATTAAATATTTTTAATATTTAAACTCAAATACATTTTCAGTATTATAATAATTAATATATCATAAAATAATAATCTAGGAGATCATAGTACATTTTTTCTATGGCAAACTACCAGATCATCAAACACATTATAGTCTAAAACACTTGCATGCTTTATACATAGAACAGATTACTTTATAATTAATACAGTGAATATTTAATTTCAACATTTGTAAGGTGTTGACAGTCATCTGAAATTTCAACTTTCACTCTTTGAAAATAAAATATATTATCTAATTTTTGTTGCAAAATCAACTGCTGATGTGTTACAGCATGGAATGACTACTTTACAATATGAGCATCTAATTAGCTAAAAATTCCTCAGTAAAATATATATTTTATAAGTTATTAAAACAGGCAAAACTCTCCATACAGTAGTGCCACTCAGTACCAACCAGAGTAATCAATGGATGCCAGAAGGCTTGTGCATAAAATCCCTATCTAGTGCCTACTCATCCAATATCCCCAGACTAGTTTCTGGCTTGTGGTCTGGTTGGCACTGAGGGGCACTAATATATGGAGAGTTTTGCCTGTTTTATTAATAGTTATGTGCTAGCATAAGAATAGTGATCATGTGATATATTTTATAAGTTTTTATATTATTTTTATGGCATAATAGTGCTTATGGTTTGTGACAAATATTCTTAAGAGAATTATACAACTCAGAAATATATTTTTAAACCATTAGTCATAAACATTTACATATATACTCTGTAATAAATTTATTATGGTAGGTTTAATAGCCTTTAATTAGCCTATTATAAAGAAACACCTTTTGAACACCCCCCCTCTCTGTAAATGTCAAATGAAAAAAAAAAAACACTGCTCAACAGGCTTTCTAATTCTCAGAATTTATCTTCTAATTAAAAATAGCATGATACCATCACACCTATCAATATTTGATGATTACTTAGGTTAGTTATAGATAATAGGTGAAAAATTATAAACCTGGCTAGAATCTGGAAAAAACAATTCAAGTTCATACCAGTCTAATTAAAACTTAGGTAAGAATATGCTAACATTGCATAGTAAAGTCCACTCCACCAATTATTAATTTAGTCAATTAAATTATTATAGCTTAGAATGTGTTTTTCCTCAGTAGCATGGCTGATAGATAAATGTAGTCTAATGCTTATTTAACTAATAAATGAAATAATAAAAGTCTTAGAGTGAACCACAGATTTGTGATATACTTTGATAATATATTAATATATATCAAATCTCATTTGCTGAATAAATAAGAAAACATGCAAAAATCTTACAAGTGTTAGCTCCAAATTACCATTTTTTCAGCAATAAAAAAGATATTTTCACTAGTATGTATGTTTTATATAATAAATGCTAGAAGAGATGATAATATATGGACAATTGAAATCTGAAATCGGATTCCAGAGTAAAAGACCCAGAAATAGACCACATGTAAGATGAATGGATGGAATGAGAAAGTGTGCAGGGGTGATGTAAAGAAAAGAGACTAGAGATCAGAGAAGATGGATTGAACTTGGAGAGACCTTCATCCTGCAGAGGATTGATAAGGGATGACAATGATGATGATTAAATTCTGACAATAACTAGTTGCAAAAATAAAACTAAAATTGAAATATATACAGTTACATTTTAAATTTGGTATTAGTTTATTTTTTTGAGGCTGTACTCATTTTTAATTTCTTTGGGAAAATTAGCATAGCGATTTGATCTTAGATTTAACTTTTGGCGGATTTTCAAGTGTTTTTTTATATATGTTCTATCATTAAGCTTTAATATATTATAATTATTTAAAAGTAATAAGTATTTAATTTAATATATGTGTAAAGAGAGATGATAATCATAATAATGACCTATTATTTACAACTCCACAAACAGAGAGAGGGTAGTACATTCGTAAAAAAAAAAAAAAAAGCACAAATAGAGAGATAGAAAGGCTGATTAAAAAAAATCAAACAGCAAACAACAATACATATATATTTACAAGCAAACATATAAAGACAAAATTAGATAAAAATTTTGTATTATGACATATATGTATTATGACATATTGCCATAATCTGTTAACTAATGAGCAGCCATATGCAATTATTATATTCATGACATTTCTACTTCAGCACTGATTCGTTCATACTGGAAAAGAATAAATTTGAAATGTCAAGTAACCGTTAAGAAGTTCCTTGAAAATTTATTTTAATAGCATGAGATACTTCATTGTGATTACTCTATAAGTAATTATAAAACTATGATTTGAATACTAATATAATGTATATATTGAACTTTAGAATAAATAGAGGGGATTTGAACACAGACTTTCAAGCTCACGTCAGTGATCCACTCCGTATTATATAACTGTTGCCCATGACCACACACATGTGAGAAAGAAAAATGATCTTGAATATGCATATTTCATGCTGAACCAGTACTCATTAGTTGGCCAAGATCATCCTCCATATATATAAACAGTGCTCAATTTATTTTAAGATAGAAATTCTTCAAACTTTAATGGACAGGCTTCAACCTTCTCTGCCCTCCCCGCCTCTTCAGCCATTTATATTATTGAAAATCTGATGATGGAATGCTTAAAACTCCTTGTTGATGTCAATATTATTATTATTATGCCCATGTTAACTTTAAGTCACTTTGATCCCTCACATCAAATTTTCAAAAATATGGATGACTGAAGAGTTGGAGGGTGAAGAAGATTGAAGCCTGTCCATTAAAATTTTAAGATTTGCTATCTTAATATAAACTGAGTACTAATTAGATATATGTGTGAGTGATGATAATCTGAACCAAATGAAAAGTGATGATCAGACGAAATAAGTATATTAGAGGTCGTTTATCTTTTTCATATCTATGTGGACATGTGCATGGTTTATATAGGACGGAATGGATAGCTGAAGGGAACTTGAAAGTCTGTGTTCAAAATCCCTCTAAATTCTATAATTATTTATCAGGAATATTGCAACATCTGGTAGTAGATCTAGGATGAAAAAATAAATCCCATTGAATCTGTCAATTTTGAAAAACTAAACAATTCATCAGTATTAGAAATTAATGCTCCAGCCAATCATGGCCAAATAATTTAATTCGTTTTAAATTTCAGACAGAACATTTTCCTCATAGATTTATAAAATTGACTACACCTTTTTATCATATAATTTATATCAGTTTTGTTTAGATTCAATTTAATAATAATTATAATAATAATAAAAGATTAAACAGCTAAGTATTTATTTAAAGTAAGAAAAGTACAATGAGTAATTCTATCTATCTATCTATCTATCTATCTATCTATCTATCTATCTATCTATCTATCTATCTATCTATCTATCTCTCTATCTCTCTATCTCTCTATCTATCTCTCTATCTATCTCTCTATCTATCTATCTATCTATCTATCTATCTATCTATCTATCTATCTATCTATCTATCTCTCTATCTCTCTATCTCTCTATCTATCTATCTATCTATCTATCTATCTATCTATCTATCTATCTATCTATCTATCTATTCATGTATATATATATATATGCGTGTAAGTATAGTAAATTGTATAATAATGCCTCCTGAAATGTAAAAAAATAAAAATAGTATATATATTTAAAAAAAACGCTAAATTAGCCAATCACAGAAATGTAAAAATATTTTATATTATATAGAGTAAAATATTCCATAATGGTAAAAAAGGAAATGTTGAATAATTATTTAAAGTAGATTGAAAGACCAATTCCAAGTAAAAAAAAAAAAAAAAAGGGTTAAGTAAATTAATATAATTTACGTATAGGTAAATATATCATTTGTCACAAGAATGTAAATAATTTGGATATATATATATGTCAATACTTTGAATATTGTTTTGTTATATTTAAAGTCATTGAATTTGAATGAATTGTACATAACATTAATCTTTCTTTCTTTTCATTTAAGTGAATTTCTATGCTGGAAAGCAAAAAATCAATTCAAAAATTATTGACAAAATTGAAAAATTATGTTTATGTTAGACAGCTGTAATAATTTTTACCTAAAGAGGTCGCTAATTAGGTTTTTTTTCTCTCGAAAGATTCCTCATTCATTTCAGTTATTTTAAAAAAAGACACTCAAGAAAGGCACACATATTTTCTTTGATAAATTGCGAATAATAAAAAGATTTCTTTTGATACAACGACATTTTTAACATTTTACAATAGTCATTAGTTGTAAATAAATAATAAAAGTCAAACTGGAAGTCTGCATTCGTGATTTTTTTTCCTGAATTAAGTAATTCTGGAGAATCATGGTAGTTTTTACAACGCGCGAAGCATCACGAACACTACGGCGATCTTTTTACCACTTCTAAAATCGATTCATATTTAACTTGCATGAATAATTCTTTTAAACAGAAAAAAAGAATTAAAAGCGAAGGCGCGCGCTTTACAAATGTGGGGACTAAAGAACGCTTTATTCCAAATGCGCGACTTAATTAAGTGACAATACACGTTTGCTTAACAAAAGGTTAACTTAATCGAGCTTTGATTTAATGAAAATTTTAACGTTATTTACCTGGAGGAAGGAGAGCCTCTGTTTATACTAGACCTTTGCGAAGCAAATCCATCAAGTCTAGAAGGACTAGGGCTGTAACCTACATTACTATTTGAGTCTGTGTGAGTCAGCCTCCGTGAACCGGTACGATGGTGTTCTGTTTCGACAATCTCGACAATTTGTCCATCATTTTGCCAACACTTATAGAGGCCTGTGACCCAGCAAAAGCCAACGATAGTCACCGAACTAAATATTCCATATACTAATATTAGCACTAAATCTGTTTTAAGATTGAAGGCGTCTAGAATGTAATAAGCTGATACTCCTATTATTATCATAGCTAAAATAAAATACTGCACAGAAAATCCCTTTCCCATCTTCAATACTTGTACATATTACACCCTCGTACATGTTTTTTTCGCGTGGGGCTACAGCAAGAGATCACTATCTAAGTGATACTTCGATAAAAGTGCGATATTATAAACGATATATCGATTATATAGGTATAGGTATCCATTCCTATTCGTTATAGAAAACTAAAATAGTATGCAAAGCGTATCAGCTGTCAGTAAAAAGATTACTCCGTATTTATATTTAAAAGAAAAAAAATCATTGTTTATAAATGTAAAAAAAAAAAAAAAAGTTTTACATTTTTTTATTAAAAATTATGATTTTAATT
This sequence comes from Epiperipatus broadwayi, assembly GCA_028023455.1. Classification (NCBI taxonomy): domain Eukaryota; kingdom Metazoa; phylum Onychophora; class Udeonychophora; order Euonychophora; family Peripatidae; genus Epiperipatus; species Epiperipatus broadwayi. Next base: position 4,259,181 of record JAQFVV010000040.1, read on the forward strand.
GTAGCTTTTGCATGAATGAATATTCATATATATATATATCCGTATAAATTATTTATATATTTACTTTTAAATTATATATCATTAAATATTAAAATAAATTTAATCATACTTGCTTTTGAATAAGATTCAATAAAAAGTAATTAAAGTACCATATATTTAAAAAAAATATTATTATTATTCTACTAAGAGGTCAATTGTACACTCCTAATTCTTAAAAAATGACTGGAGTTTTCTTTTTTTCACATGTAGCATTCATTAAGTGTTATAATAAATTATGTCTATACCCCTCTCCGTCAATCATCCATATTTTCGAGCATTACACAATTTATAATAAATTAGATCTACTAACAATAAGATATTTTCAACTTGGTATTTGTGCTTCAAGCTGAAAGTACTTGAATAATCTCATTAAGTGGCTGTGTGCTCATTCGCTCATTCATAAAAGTCTTTACCAACCTATTAGTTTAAAAACATATTTTTTCTTCTTCAGTGACTGACTTTTACATCCATAGAGAAATGTCTTAGTTTTAGCTTAATTCTGTTGTTCTCTTTTTAAAAATATGTTAATCTATGTACATATATGAAAACATTTTTAGGATTGTGGAAACAAAAACATTTTAATGTGTTTTTTTTTTTTTTTAAATCAAGATGATCATATATATGATCAACGTGTTGGATGAATACCATTGATTGACTGTTCTAGCCATTGCTCTAATTTCTTATGCATGAACTGTTTATATTTTTATGAAAATTATAAAATGAAAAGTTTCAGAGAAGTTGTTTACAATTTTGTCAAGATAACTCTTAAATATTTTAAATTTAAGAATGTTTATTTGCTCCCTATGGATAATTTCCTCATACATCTTAAACAACAATTTCCATGTCTCTCTAGATTGCTTTCCTTTTTTTTATTAATATCAAAACACTTGCTTTTTTTTTTTATCAAACTGTCAAACACACATAAAATAAAAATTTATGCACACCACAAGAGACCTTACAAAAATGAGAAATAAGACAAGTATATGATTCAGACCAAGTCCCCCCCCCCAAAAAAAAAAATCAGAGGACAACGCAGCCCTTTTCAGTACACCTAAGCATGGAAAGAAATTATATTAACCTCTATTTGATATGAGATGGCCTACATAAATAATCATTTTATCGTACTAGGTAATTTACTAAAAATGAGGATTTGGAAAATTTGTCTTTTCAGAGTTTACATGCAATTTGGGAACGCTATGTGTGTGTGCACATATACATAGGTGTATGGATAAGATTTACTAAATCACAAATAAGTTGTAAACAAAAAAAGAACAAGCTAGTCATTAACTAACTATGCAAAACAAACAAATAATCTGATGATTACCTTGTTATTATAGATGTACTTTGTCCAATAACTAATAACTCTTTTGGGTTTTCTAGGAAAGCATAAGTTCAATCATACAACAGATAGTTATAGTCGCATTTAATATTTATTAAATTAGAAAGCAAGTTGTTCTAATAAGATTACATAATATATATATATATATATATATATATTATTCAACATTGTACTAATTGTGTGTAAATTCTAAATAAAATAAACAAAAATGACTTGTTGATTGGTAGACCATATCACATGAGGTGAAAGTGACATAGTTAATTATAATCCATGCATTTTTAGTTGTCAGTTTACCATTTTATCGTTGCATTTAACTATTAAGCCAAAATATAGCAATAATTACAATTAAATAGATGCTAGAATGTTATGTGGATTTTAATCACCCTAAAGTTGCTAATTTGAGTTCACAGTCCGGAGTTGTTTAGCATCTGAGTCTGGCATTCTAAGACTGCAGCAGATTATGCAACCATTTAGTTAAATAATTAGAGTGTGTTTATGATTGTGCTTTTTTCACATTGTTTAATTTTAGAAACAATATATATATATATATATATATATATATATATATAGGTTTATAGATACATATATATATATACTGTAATGAGATGGACATATTGGGGTGAAGGTTGGGTGATCTAAATCATCATCATCATTATCCCAATTCAACAAAATATTTCAAATTATAAGATTTAACATAAATTTAACATATAAATAATGTTATATCTAAAGTAAAAGTAATCCATATTTAATATAAATTAAATATCAAGTAATGAGCATGAGATCCATGACCACTCTGAGATCAGCGTAACTGACTATAAGTTCATCATCCTTAAAAATAAGTGTAACTATAACTCATTCATCATCAACAATGATTAACAATCAAAATAAAACAACAGGCAATCTTATGACTGGTTTTGAACTGGGTCTACTATAGACCTATCAACTATTTAGTCTTTTCCAGCTTGGGACAATTATTTAAACATAATTATGGATGCACAAACTAAGTGTTCATCCATCAGAGTATATAATCATAGAAATAATGTTGTGGTATTAGAACATACTGATCATCATCAATACTCTGGCCACTTAGTACCATTGGTATACTAGCTATTATAAAATTAATTACTAATATAGATTAAACTAAAATAAAATATAGTGCATGAACTTTAAAAAATATGGTCTTTTGCCAAACTAGGATGACGATTATCATCAACTGGATGCCTATACACTAATATACATCCTTTACATATAAAGGACTTTATGCATGAATCTAGCTCAGATAATACAAACTCTATAACTTATTGTGAGCAAGAGATGATGCAACATATAATATTCTAAACTATCTAGAATTAATTTCACTGCAATAATTTTAACAACTGGATATAAGTTTATTAATAACAATAAGATATATAACTTTAAAGTCTGCAGAATATGGCTATAAACATAAATTAGGCCTTAGGATTTTGATTAGTATACAAAAAATAATAAGGTATCAACTTGTGATTTGCAATACCCCATAATGACTTGACATAAGACACATATATCATAATAGTTTATTAACATATATGACTTGCCATAAAATAATAAATTTAAATTATCACATTTAATGATAAAATTACCCCATACTAGGTTTACATAAAATACATATATCATCATGCAGATGTACAGTATGATAATTGATTAACATATTTGAATTGTCAAATAAAAATAAAATAAATTTTAAGTTATCACATTTTAATAATATGAATACATACAAGGTTTACATACATATATATATATATAATTATTCAAAACAATACAATAATTAATACAGTAACAATATTTTAAACAAATATATACCAATTTAATAGAAGTACTTTCAACTATCTATGTAGTCATTGTCAACTAGACTCAAATTGTATTAGAAAAAACCGTTACAAATGTAAACAAAAGTAATACGTCATACATCAATTTTCCCACAATTCATTAATTTTTATATTGGCTGCCTGTCTATTTATCAACTGTTGCTTTTCACTTTTTATTAACATAGCTTCTTTAATTTTGCGTTTATTATTATTTCTTTCAATACACAGAATTTTAACTTTATTAAAATCAAAATCAAAACCATAATTACATGTTACATTATGATCAAAAAATACTGATGGTGATACATCATCATTTCTAACATTCTCTTGTCTTGATTTTTGCACTCGTTTATATAATAACAAATGCTCCCTTGATCTTTTCTCCAATGTACATCGAGATTCCCCAATATATGCCTTTCCACAAACACATAGCCATTTATATATTGCACAACTTTGATTTAAAATACTACACCTATTTTTTGAATTATTTATTAATCTATTTAAATTAGGAGTAGTATAAAATGCAACTCGACATATATTTTTATATATCTGTTTTATAAATTTAACCTGTTCATTACAAATAAATGGTATTGATATCCAAGTATATTTTATTTTATCAATATCTAGTTTTGTGGTATCAAGATATGAAGATATAATTCTTAATACTAATATATATTGCCAAGGTATTAAAATTTATTACAGGTATGTTGATGATGTTTTCGTTTGTGGAAGTTTAGATATTATAAATGTATTATTCAATGAATTAAATAGTTTAGAAGGTTTAAAATGGAGTAAATCTTTTGAAGAAAAAAAGTCAATTCAGTACTTAGATATTAAAGTTACACGTAATAAAAATAAATTAGATTATTGTATGGTAATAAAAGATATTGAAAAAAGAGGATATATTCCTTGGTATTCAAATGTGCCAATAGCACATAAATTATCCGGTTTAAAATCATTTTTATTTAGGAATAATAAATTATGTAAATATAGTTCTGATAAAATAAGTAACATAAATGTATTTATTATGGATTTGTTAAATGTTGGATATGATCATAAATTAATTTATAATATTGTTACTAAGTTTAATAATAATAGAAATATTTTAGATGCTATAGATATTGATAAAATAAAATATACTTGGATATCAATACCATTTATTTGTAATGAACAGGTTAAATTTATAAAACAGATATATAAAAATATATGTCGAGTTGCATTTTATACTACTCCTAATTTAAATAGATTAATAAATAATTCAAAAAATAGGTGTAGTATTTTAAATCAAAGTTGTGCAATATATAAATGGCTATGTGTTTGTGGAAAGGCATATATTGGGGAATCTCGATGTACATTGGAGAAAAGATCAAGGGAGCATTTGTTATTATATAAACGAGTGCAAAAATCAAGACAAGAGAATGTTAGAAATGATGATGTATCACCATCAGTATTTTTTGATCATAATGTAACATGTAATTATGGTTTTGATTTTGATTTTAATAAAGTTAAAATTCTGTGTATTGAAAGAAATAATAATAAATGCAAAATTAAAGAAGCTATTTTAATAAAAAGTGAAAAGCAACAGTTGATAAATAGACAGGCAGCCAATATAAAAATTAATGAATTGTGGGAAAATTGATGTATGACGTATTACTTTTGTTTACATTTGTAACGGTTTTTTCTAATACAATTTGAGTCTAGTTGACAATGACTACATAGATAGTTGAAAGTACTTCTATTAAATTGGTATATATTTGTTTAAAATATTGTTACTGTATTAATTATTGTATTGTTTTGAATAATTATATATATTTTATTATAATTGGAATACAGACATTGATTAATAATTTATATATATATATATATCACACAGATGCACAGCATAATAATTGGTTACCATAATTAAAATTTATTTTCTTTTTTATAATACATAATTATAGATTTAACATATATGTGTGTGTGGACAGAATGTATGTGAACCCCAATGTTTATACCATGATATTTTAATTTATCAAAATAAAATTAAAAATATATTTTTAGATAACTGCACATGTATAGTGTGTGTATACATAAAATATAAATGATATTAATTAAAATTATTAATTAGATTATTTTTTATGGTCATTAAAAGTTTTTATCTGACCTAAAAATATTTTTCTTCACCTTTTTTCAAAATAAAATTGTCTATGAATCAATCATTTCATTCAAGCAAATTTTTACTTGTTTTTTTTAAAAATATATATAGATTTTAAATGTTATTTTTACTAAAAAAATGTTTTAATATTTGTTCTCATTATATGTGTAATGCTACTCACCAGCTGTGATTCATATATATATATGTTTCTCTGCATACAGATAAATCAGCATATGTGTAAACTAATTTTTCAACAAACGGATTTTCTTTGAGAGGTGGTCTTGGTGGGACTGGCTAATAGTTATCATTGGGAAAGGTATAATTCTGATAACTGTTGACATTAAATTCGCTCCACCTAGACTTCAGGCCATCCAACTAATACTATATCAGCTATGGAAAACAGAGAAATTGGGTCTTCTGTTTAGGTGAATCCAAACTCCAGCACAATGAACTCATAGCAGCCACCACCTTTAACTACATTTTCATGGTAGCTTTGTATAACTGTGGAAACCAACTCCAACTTCATTTTTTTATCAACTCTTTTAATAGCTAGGGTGGGGAGGGAAAAATCATTAACTCAAGAATGTTTTTTTATCTTTAACAATTTTTTTCTACTTTAATCCTTTTTAAAAGCAACTTTGAAATTTTATCAATATATGATCTATAAATATTTCAAAAATAGATAGTAGAATTTTACAAAAATGTTATATAAGTTTTAATTTACAAAAAGGATTCCTAAAATAAATAGTGGACTTTTATACTTATCAGTAGAGCTATTTTAACATAAAACATACTTGTTTTAATTTCAAAATCAGAATTCAGTAAAAATCTTATTTAGATTCTTTTTAAATGTTTATTTCATAATAAAATTTTATTTTAAAATCAAAATTATTTACTCTTTTATGTTATTCTTGTAAAATGTAGAAAATATCTACAAAAAATTGACTGTGTTTATTTCTACTTTTCCTTTCAACTTTATATATATATATATATATATATATATTTGTGTTCACACACTCTTATGTTGTTATATGCATGAAACCCATATGGTTACAATATATATATATATATATTAAGTAATAACCTGTATATTTATACTTTATGTTTGTCTTCAATATTTGTTGTTATAGCTTTGCGTTGGAAGTGTAAAATCATGATTTAATATTATATATATATATATATATTGTAGCCCTTGGGTTTGCTCAAAGCTCCATTAAATTTAGAATTAGCAATGTAAGACAATGTTTAGTAAAAAAAATTTTCATAGGTTGTATATTTTTTTTCTTCAATAGACAAACTCTCTAGCCAATGCTAGGTTTGAAACCATATTCTTAGGGATTGTGTACATTTTACTTGGTGGGCAATCTAAACATTTGTTATAAAAGGTTTCTAGGCAAAAAAATTGTTTTATTTTAGTATTAATTTATAGGACAATTTAATAGCCAAAGATATAATTTATTAGATAGGCAATATTTATACATCACTTTAGTAGTTGAAGATTGGAAAGAAGGGAGGGGGTGTGCAATTTATAAAACTACTTTAGAGAATGGAAATAGATAGTCATAGTACATAAAATTAAATTGTAAAAAAAAAATCAAGGATTAGAATATTAAACAATCAGTTTAATTAAAATTGTATATGAATGACATGCGTGTGTGTATTTGATTTAGTTGTAGATTTTAGTTGTAAGGTTCATGATTAAATAATAATTATTCCATGTCATGTCATGGTAAACTCCTTTAAAGAAGAAGTTATTTGTTTTAATAGTTTATTCATAGCAGCCAAAACAAGATTCCGGGTTTGTAGTTGAGTTGCTATACATTTTTTATTATTATTAAAGAAAAGTAAAAGGGGGAAAAAGAGAGCTTTATCTCATTTATTCTAAGGGAAAATTTTCTTTCATTTGTACTTTGAGGTGATTCCCATGAGCAGAAGATTACTAAAGTAAATCCAATGATATCTATGACACAGGAATTTAAGTTTAAAATTAATGGGTGATTATCTATTGAAATGCAGAAATGAAATTTGGCAGGTGGTCTTTCAAGAAGGCATAAGTTTAAAATAACAAGAAAGGGAAAAGAAACAATAGGCAATTAATCAAGAAAAACACTGACCAGACATAAATGTCTTGGAAGGGCTTTGGAAGGTCAACTGTGCAGGGGAGGGGGATTGAAGGAAGCCAGACAATATATAAGAGCTCGCTCTTTTGTTGGCAGGATGATCTCTCTTATTTGTTATCTCTCTCTTTTGCAAGATCTCTCATCATCAGTTATAGAGAAGCCTTGTGTAGAATTAAAGGAAATTTTTTTAAGAAATTAAAGAAAAAGAGAGAAATTGTTTGTTGTTAGTTATTCTGTCTGTCTCTTGAATGACAAACTTAGCCAAATTTAATGATATAAGTAAAAAATGACTCTCAAGTAAGTTTTTATTGGGTGCACATCATTCTGTCTGAAGTTAATGAATATCATGATTTGTCTTGCATTAATTTATCAGGAATCAGCAAATGATAAAATTTATACTACAGGTAAAAAAAATGAAAATTTTGATTTTATATAAAGTATCAAATCTGAATACTAAGTGAACTGAAAAGTACATCAAGAAGTGGACTTATATATTCAAAAATTAAAAACAAGTTCTGTTCAGCTGTAATCCCCAGAAACCAAAATGAGGAAATCTTCTCAGCAGTGTGAAAACTTTGTACATTTTGGCATACAAATTGAACTCATATCACAGTGACTCTTTTCACATAAAGCCATGTGTGCACACAAACAAAACAAAGAAGGGAAAAAAGGAAAAATGGAAACCAGAAATCTGAAGGACAATCTGCAAGATGATTTAAGTATATTTTATTATTTTTGCTATTCATTTCCAACATTTAATCTAAAAAAAACAAAAAAAAAATTTTTTTATTTATTTATCATATATATCCATTTAAAATTAATCCATGTTAGAATTATTATTGTTATTATTTTGGGGGTAAATGAAATTAATATCAAGTCATTTTGTATGTGTCTCTTTTAAATGCTTTTATTCTTCTTATTATTTTGGGGGTAGATAAGGTAATACCAAATCATTCTGTATGTGCCTTGTTTTAAGTGCTTTACATTTTCTTTATAAAAAGAGTGAGAGATATTGTTAAGGGAAATGTTTTTGGATCATATCAGGAATTCTTGCCAAGTGCTTAGACATAGTGCTTTATTATATAAAGGTTGTGTGAATGCTGGGCTAAAACATCATCATTATGGTATAAACGTGCTGATAGTTTTGGTGAATTTAATGTACATGTCTTATTACTATTATCATAAAGTTAAAGCTAGATACAAGCTAATTAAGGCTTGGAAAAATTGTTGGCTCATGTTCTAGTGTACTATTTCGCAAGAGTAATGTTGAGGTGAAAGTTTTACTTGTACAAATTGATGTTAGACCTGTACATAGGTGGTTGGACAAAGAGCTCCACCAAGCTAATGAAATTGTAGTTTAGCTTGCTCACTAAGATATTTATTCCATATTTATAAAGTATTTAAACACAGTGGAAGAGTTTTCCCACTTAGTTATTTTCTACACCATAAGATGATTTCTTTATTGATGGCCAGAGGTTAATAGGTAAACCCAAGTCTCTCTGTATGACTAGTGATAAAATTCTAGCATACCTCAACCTTAGTAAAAAGGTTGTCTCTTATTTGGGTCACTGCCTGCCTCATGTTAATGTTGATATTCCTCATGGGTGTATGAAATATAGCTATTACTAAGCATTACTAATAAATGTTGAATACAGGGTCGCAAACTCAATTTGATGTCAGGATGAGTGTGGATAGTGTGTGTGCAATTGGTATACTTGAACATTGTTTTGTTGATATATTTTAATTGATCAATAAGAGCCAAGAATAATAATGTAAATGAATATTCAACTTAAGGGTTAAATAAAACCTACGAATATTGCAAGCAATGCATATATAAAATAAATATATCCACAGCCAGCTGAGAATTTTTCTGGAAAGGTAATATTACTGAAATATTATTATTGCCATATGAATATGAATATAGAGTGTATGTATGCACATGGGATAATGATTGAACTAGATACTGATTCGTTGACATTTGAAAAGTAACTAAAATTACTTAGTCCCACCATACATAAAATATCTCTATTGTAAAGCATAGGATGAAGGAATATTAAATTAAAATAATTAAATAAAATTATTAAATATTATTATAGGAAGAATTACCCTTAGAAACAAATCAGTAATTGAAGGCATTAAACACTGTGGGGAGAAATTTAATGTTTGCTATGTCTGAGATAAAAAAATAAGAACAAAATATAATATATGTGAAAGTAACTATTATCTTTATCTGTTTGTTACTAGTATTACTCCATGGCAATCGTGATTTCCTAATAATTAAAAATGAATATTTATATTTTAAAACCTCTTGACAATATCAATTGATTTAGGGATATATATATATATATATATATATATATATATATATATATATATAAATCAATATATATATATATATATATATATATATTTGATATCATAATACAGTTGTAGAATAGGGGAAAGCCATGCGAGTCATCAAGTGAATGTACATATTATGTTATTGAGTTATAGTATATTAATAAAATTTGTTATTTTGTTTTAAATAAAATTTTGTGTATGTCTCAGTGTTTTGTGGGTTATTACAATCTAGACATCTCAAATCCAATCATAAATCAATACATTATTATTAATATTGGAAGCCTCTTTTTCGTAAATAATATCCTGTAAAATTTATTTAAATGGTTCATTTTCCGAGCTTATGTAGCACGGCAATACTCAAGATTACCAAATAATTCAATATTGTTGAGATATAAACTATGAATAGGGATGGTTATTGGGGATAGTGGATGCAGTGGGTGGGCACACAATCCTTTCCCCATCTGTTGTATTCAAACACTTCCCTAGATGCACTTCCTTGTGATTTTACTCCAATTATGAAAGTGTTTGTAATGTGTTATTTCTAAAAGATTTAGTGTAAGCTTAAATTATGTGAGCTTTAATGTAAATAGACATTGGCTACATTAAGATAGCCAAGATCAACCTTGGAGGTGATCATGAGAGGGGTATTTATCACCTGTAATCCATTGCAGCTTGTTTGATTTCCACACCTTATTGTTCTAAAACCCTGAGAAGAGATTATAATGGGAGAAATGAGCTAGCACAATAGAAAATTTAATAGTAAATGAGATAATAGTGCAATAGACCTATGCATGGGAGGATGATAGAGGGATGGATCAGGAAGGTGGAGATGGATATAAAACTATTTGTAATCTGAAACTAAATTTTAATTGTGACTTTAATGATGGTGAATGGTTGTGTGCCGAGAATATAAATTGTAATGGAAGTTGAGTTTAAAGTTTCTTCTCTTTAATAACCACGAACTTCCAAGAGTATTAATATTATTATTTTTAATGCATTCTCAATGTTCTTTTAATCTATTGATTATTTATCAACCCATTCATTAGATATCATTATTAAAATTTATTGATAAGTTATTGAAATAAGGTTTAGCCTCAATATTTTCATTGAAGTTGCAATTTAGTACACTGGCAAATATAATTATGGATGTTCTATCTCATTATCATCATCATCCCAGTAGGCTTTAAAAATAGTGTTGGCTGGGAATGGTGAAACATCCATCGATACATCCTTAAAACATTACAATTGGCATGCAATGTGACTGCAAGTGTCTGAGTGCCAGATAAAAGTTTACAATTGATGCATAGTGTGGTTGACTGAGTTGAAATAAATAAATGTTACAATTGATCCATAACATGGATGTGCAACCATTTGAAAAGGTTATAATTGGCCCACAACATGGGTGCCTGATAAATAGGTTTTAATTGGTGCCACAATGAAAGTGCCTGATGATGATTTACCAAATATTATGTAATTCATTCCATGTACAAAGTAAGTTCCTATTGTTTTTATTGGCCCTTGAACAATATAAATAAAACATTAAAGTCCAACATGAACAATTTCAGATTAGATATTTTTAAAATCCATTAATGACATTTTATTTTTAAAATGTTTTTATGCATTTATGTCATTGTGTTTTAAATTAATGTATGTGCCTAATTATGTAATATATCAACTAGAAGTGCAATTCAGAAAAAAAAATTGTAATCATATGTTTTATTTAATTAAATTAGATTTGTATATATATATATATATATATATATATATATATCGGGCTACTTCACTACTTTCTTTTTAAATTTGTAAATTTGTGTGGTAATCTAATAGCAGCAAAATAAAATAATTTTAGAATTTTAGAACTACCTTCTTATTGATTGTTTCACACAATATTTGTATAATAATTTTTAAAAATCAAAAGTACACAGTATTACTCTTTATATATATATATATATATAACATATTTTGCGGGTTATTCCATGTTAAATTATAATTTTTTTTTATTATGGATGAACCCGCAAAATATGTCTTATATATGCAACTTGTGAAAATCTTCATATATATATATATATATATATATATATATATGTTGCTTGAGATAGAGTGGAGGAAGAATATAGAAAGAAAAATCCTAAATTCAAGTCCCTCTACTATAATATAAATAGAGGGACTTGAATTTAGAATTATTCTTTCTATATTTTTCCAAAATCCTAAATTCAAGTCCCTCTCCTATAATATAAGTAGAGGGACTTGAATTTAGGATTATTCTTTTTATATTATTCTTCCAATCTATCTCAAAACAACCAATACACATGATCACATACATGTGAAAAAGATAGATAATCCCCAATATGCATATTTCATGTAGGACCAGCACTCATCAATTGGGCCAGATCATAATCTCCCTCACATATATATAGTTGGTGCTTGGTTTATATTAAGATAACAATTCCTCAACTTTGAATGAGCAGGGTTCAATCTTCTCATTCTTCCAACTATTCAACAATCCATCTCATTGAAAAAACAATGATGGAATCTTTAAAGCCTTTATTGGATTTGAGAATTTAAACATAACCTTGTAGACATTATGTCAATCTAATCTCTCATTTTATCAGACTGTTATATATCCATATACATTAATAGAAGAGGATTGGGCTGAACTTGTAATAAATTTCCAAGACAATATGTAATTTGCTTATATGAAATGTACTCTAAATTTATCTTATATATCTAAGTAGAGGGATTTGAACTTAGGACTATTTATTCTATATTTTTCTTCATCTCTATCTAAAGCAACCAGTACACATGTAATTAATATATATATATATATATATATATATATATATATATATATATATATATATATATATATATATATATATATATATATATATCATGCAAAACCAGCACTCACCAGTTGGGCCAGATCATAATCTCCCACACATATATACAATCAGTGCTCGGTTTATATTAAGATAACAATTCCTCAAACTTTAATGGTCAAGCTTCAATATTCTCATTATTTTTTTTTTTTATGTATTCTCATTATTTTAACTATTCAACTATTCATTTTGTCTACATTGGTTGCTCGCGATAGAGTGGAGGAAGAATATAAAATGAAAAATACCAAGTGCATGTCCCTCTTTTTATATCTATAAAAATGAATTTAGAGTGCATTTAATATAAGCAAATTACATATTATCTTGGAAGTATATTACAAATTCAGCCCACCCCCTCTTCTATTAATATATATGGATACATAATGGGTCAATAAAATGAAGGATTATATTGATGTAATGTCTACATCACTATGGCAACAAAATCAAATCCAATAAGAACTTTTCATGTTCCATCATCATTTTTTCAATAGTTGGAAGAGTCAAATGATGGAAACCTGTCCATTAATGTTTGAGGAATTGTTATCTTAATAAAAACTTGGTACTAATTGTATATATCTGTGGGAGATTATGATCTGGCCCAAGTGATGGGTGCTGGTTTTGCACAAAATATATGTGTCAGGAATTATCCATATTTTTTCCATGGGTGGAGTAAGCATATAGAATTAAAAATTTTAAGTTCAAATTTCTCTACTTATGTGTATATAAGAAATGAATTTGGAGTACATTTAATATAAGCAAATTATATATGTACACACACACACTTATATATATATATATATATTGTGCCCTTATCTATAGGTCATAATAAGGTAGAATGGTCAATTGCTAAAAAATTTTAAATTTTAAAATACGTTTGTGTAATATATTGATAATTGTATGATCGATTAGATTTTATAGTACAATTTAAGGCTGAAAACTACCTGGTATATAAAAGTGTAAGGGATTATTATTTAAAAAACAGTTAAATAAAGCTTAATTATATACTTGCTTATGGTTGTAAAAGCTGGCCATATAAAATAATACAGCTATAAATAGTTAAAAGTATATTAACAATTCAATTGTAATGTTTTAAAACTAATAAATTAAATAAACGCTATATGTAATATTATAATTATAATTAATATTCAAATTTAATCTAATATATTTTAAAATAAACTTTGGGATGGTGAGAATTATATTTAGTTCTACATTTTTAAATTATTTCCCAAATTTTTATAAAATATATCAGTTTTGGTAATTTAGACCGAGACATAAATTAATAAAAAAATCATCTGATAAAGTTAGTAATCATGTGACTGTATATTATATACCTTCACACACACGCTTGTTAGAATATAATAATAAAGTTTGTGAATTATAAAACTAAATATAATTGCTATCTATCGTTAAAGTAAAAGTTGAAATATTGAATGTTATTTTAATAATTGTTTTAAAGTTTAAATGATTTTGATAAAACTATAATTGAGTTTAAAAATACTATTCTAAATAATATTTTAAAACATGACATCATAAATTCTTTATTTTAAAAAGTTTAATCTATTATAAAACTAAAAATGTGTAAATTTGTTCGCGCTAAAAAAGTCATTAACCAATCAACAGAGGTATTTTAGCAGATGAAAAATAGGAATTAGACGGAGCGGGAGAAGGAATGTGTAAGTAAAGGAAGGAGGAACATATTTTTTTAGCTGTATAAGATCGTAAGCTAGAAAAGTGTTATAATTTAAAAAATTTTGTATTTATTTTAAAAGTTTTGTTTTAAAATATAATATTTTGAACTGCCTTTAAATGGAAGGCTAATTTAAAAGATTTCTTACCAGGATTTTTATTCACGTTTAGCCAAAACCTTGCAGTAAAAATGGAAATACTACAGAAAAAAGTACCTAAAAGTATTGATAAAGTAAAAATAATTGTAAAGTGCCTTGAATACAGTTTATTTGAGATCAACCAGGAAATCATTAGAACTCAGATAAATATAATTTGGACATTATACAGAAAACTTAAAAGAAAAGTTATTTGCCATCAGGAAAAATTATGACGCACAATTTTAAAAGGCTAATCCGAAGTTTTTTATTCTTCTCTATGGAAAAAATTAAGATGCATATATCATAAAGAAAAAATTATGTAAAAGTTATAATGGAGAAAGAATGTTTGTCTTTTTAAAATAAACATTACCAAGTATATAGTACCAGAATTTTAAAAGAAGAAAAAAAAGTTACAGAATAATAATATGAAAGAGCTATCGTGTTTTTATGAAAAAGGAACAGAAAAACTTTCTCTAAGAAGAATTAAAATTATTATAAAGTGTTCATTAGAGAAATGATTAATAAAGATAAAGATTTGGAAACTATAAATCTAGAATACTTAAGGAAATGAATCCATGGAAACAGAAAAGTTTTATTGAATATTTAAATCAAAGTACTGAGAAGATGCATCGTAAAAGTCACGCGGGAGAAAATATTAGCAAGAAATATTAGAAGAGAATATTTAGAAGTTTTCTTTACGGGATTAACTAATATCATAATTAATAATTGTATTAAATATTATAAAATCCAAGGATTATCATTCATGAATATTTATTGAACGAAGTGATATTGGTTTTACCTTAAAATTGAACAAGCAGGGAGAGGAACATTAAGTGAATGGAAAAGAAATGATAAAAAAAATTTTTTTTTGGCTTTAGTATGGACGTTTTCAGGAAAATTTGATGAAGAAGTACAGTAAATATAGTTTGAATATTTTTTACTAATTTATTTTAAAATATAAAATGTTATGTGAGATTAGGGAAAACATAAAACATAAATTTAGTAATATTAAAATTTAAATATAATAACTTGATAAAATTATAGAAATAGTGTTTAAAAATAAAGTGTATGGATGTGAATCTTATATCTACAAGGATCAAATGGATGGTGAAGCCTACGGAACGCGATCGAGGAGATAAAGGTCGTTTGGTAATTTTAGTAGTTATTTATAATGCATAATGTATTTTTTTAGATCATCTATTGACCTAAGAATGAAGTGTGAAAGTCTTAATTATATGTACACATTTTATGCAACATTTTAACATATAATGAGATAGGAGTAATTCGGAATATGCATGCAACAATTTATTTAAAGTATATTAATAATATAATTTAACAGAACAATTGTGTGATTCTTTTGAACTTTCATGTGATAAAGTATTCAGATATTTAAATAGTTTGTATATGATTAAATATATGGAGGAAAGTAGTAAAAAGATTTTCTTATAGAACAGCGGAATAGTTTTAAAATATCAATGAATTTTATTATTGTTAGTAATGCAGATATGTATTTGTCAATGTACAGTATAGAAAAAATCTTGAGAAATAAGATCGGATAGTGACTTGGAAGTACTAGTGGAGAGGAAACCAAGATGATGTGTTTTTTTTTAAGAAATAGGAAAATATAAGGGATTTGGATCATATTTAGTTTTGTGTGATTTAGTATAGTTAACAAAGTCCTATGACTGAACACATATGGTTTGGACAGTGTTTTGCATATCTTTAAACTTTTGATGTTAGAATAAAGCTGAAGAAATAGCTTTAGCATCGTTCCTATGATAGAGGTTGGTAGACAGGTAAAGGTCACTCCTCTATAGTGTATTTTAATTCACTGTGCCATGATTGTCAAGGTATATGATGAGTAATATTCTAGTTGTATTTTGAACCTATGCATCTATCTTCGCTATCCTTATTTCATGAATCTGCATCGGTCAGAAAGATATTTTCAAAGAAATAATGAATAAAATAGAACTGAAGATATGTTATCGTTTATATAAGAATAGTTTATTTGCTTGAATGTATAGAATTGTGTAACTTTAAGATTGAAAGTCCAAAATATCATAAAGAGAGAAATTAATTCAGATATGAATATAAGATTTTGAAAAGAAATCTAAACCAAGTATTTTAAAAGGGATAATAAAATTTGAATTTTTTTTAAATATTAATGTTGGAGGGAATGAGTATTGCATATTTATCAAGAGAAAATTCAATAAGGTATAATAAACATATACTTGTGCATGGTATTTAATAGTTATAATTATATCATCCGAAGTAAGGCTTGACTGAGAATATTAGGATTAATAAACATCGGATAATGAATAATAAAAACCTAATACCGAATGTAGAATAGTGTTTTGACTTTATAAGATTCCATACAACCAATATGAAACTAAATTTTATTATTTTGTAGAATTTTATTACGAATGTAAATTTTGTAAAAAAAAAAATGTAAATTTAATAATATTAGGGATGAAAAGTGTTTGTGATAATCATATAAGAAATGCATTTTGTAATAAGCTAACCATCATAATAAATCAAGTAATAATGCTGTATTTTCTTAAGTGTTAAAAAAATAAGATTTAACTAGAAAAGTAAATAATATTTTGATTTCATTTTATAAACTAATAAACTAAGTTGAGATATGAGAGTAAGGGATATCCAATGTATATAGTGTAAAAATATTGTTAATTTATTTATGTTGTTAATAAACTTTGTTTTAAATTTGTTTTAAAGTTTTTGTGTCCGAGTTGTTATTTCTCCACATGGATGCATGAAATCACGATACATTTATAATTGAAACAGACATATAAATTTTGCACAAAAGGTAAACATAAAAGTGTTATAATAATTTTGAGAATTTATTGGTATGTTAAAATTAAAAGATCATAATTTTATATTATTTATTGGTCATAAGTCGGTTGCCACAATATTACATTAAATTATATGCTAATGTTGCCACACGTATTCTGTTGTCAGATTATTAAATTACTACCACGTACGTATTTATTTATTTCATTTAGGAAGAAATAAGATTATATTATATTATTATTGTTATTATTATTTTTATTATTATTAGTTGCTGTGTAGTAGATTATGACATAAAATTCCCTTTTCATATTTTACTACCGTAATTTTAAATCAGTTAGAATACAATTTATGAACCTGAGATTTTATTTTATTTTACTTCATTTTATTTAATTAAGCTAGATTCTTGTTATAAAGAAGATTAAGATATGATTATTATTTTAATCGTAGTGAATAGAGCTTAGAAAGTTGTAAGAATACTATGAGTTAGTTATTTGGTATAATAAAAAGGGGGGATAGTGTTCTTATGCCATTGAGGTAGTATCGTGTGGATAATGGCTCAATGTAGTCTATCTCGTTCCTGGTATTGTCACTCCATGTCTCATGAAAATAGTAAATATTTGTTAATTCATTTTAAAATTGAACCGAATTTGTATTTTAAAATTAGAGCTAGTAATCATTTTAATTAATGCTGAATATTTCATTTATTTATTTGTTAACTGAGCTAGAACCCGTAATATTCGTAATAAACAGTATATTTTGGGGTGAGGATGCGCGGGGGGAGGTTAGAATATATATATATATATATATGCTTCTGCTGGTATTTTTCCCATGCATCTAGTTGGAATGTGGGATTGGAACTATTTCTTCCAATGTGATTTGAATGGGCTCAGGAATCTCTATCCTGTATCTTCACCCTAAGAACTATCACCCCATTTAGTCTATTATGGGTAATATTTCCAACAGCACAATGACCTATACTTATTATATCTCCCTCAAATTCACTTTCTCACCCGACGCCCCTTTAGAACTCCAATTCATCTGACACTCAATGCTTATATTACAGATTATTTTATTCTAGATTTTTATTTATTCTTTATACTTTATTTATTTAACTTTATTATTATTACTGTATATTAATTCTCAGCAAAAAAAAAAAAAAAACCTTTACTTTGTTTTATTTTCATTATTAACTCTAAAAAACATTTTATTGTATTTTATTTATTTTTACTATTATATATTAGCTGTCAAAACATTTTTAGTTCATTTATTTAACTTTGTTTTCATATATGGATTCTTAAAAAAACATTCCTTTATCTTACTTCTCTTTTGTTACTAATTCTCCCAAAACATTCTATTTTAAATATTCTACTTTATTTCTATTAACTGCCACTGCAAAAAAGGGAAACATTTTATTTTATTAACACTATCTCCATTTACATGTAATCCAGGTATTTATTTATTTGTTGTTACCTGCAAGTCTGTCTCACTATTGTACCTTTTCTTAATGTTTATTAGGCAGCTCTTTTAGATTTCTTCCATATCTGCTCAGATCAGAAAATCGTGATCTATGCCAACACCTGGCTTGCTGTTCCAGATGGTTCATTTCCAGTTTATGTCTAGTATATCTAGAACTTCTCTCTCTCTCTTTTAAAGCTATATGATGATCTACATCTATTATTTTTACCCCAATCATTATTATCATGGCTGTAATTTACAATATTTATATTTTCCTCTATGTCAAAGAGTTTATTCCCTTTGTTTACGTAATCAAGCCTTGTGTTGTTGAATGCTTTAAGTAGCTTGGACATTTTCTTGGCTGCTTTCCTTTCAACACATATTTTTATTTTTATAACTTTCTTTATGTTAGCAGGGCTATTCTTTAAATGTGCATACATTTTAACACTTTTCTCTTCCCCACCATGAACATTTACATTTTTACTTTCTAATTTACCTTTTTCTTTCTCATTTTTAATTCTACAATTTCTCTTCTTTCTGTCATGTCACTTATATCTATACTTTCTACTATCTTCTTGATTTCCAATTCAACTGTATCCTCTTCACTTTTTAATATTACTATGCTAATTTCTTCTGTTGATTTATTTTATCTGTTCTTTGCTCTTCATTTTTCATATTTTTCCATTCACTTTCTAATATATCTACTCTCTCTAATAGCTTATCCATATCTGTTCTAATATCCTCATTTCCCACCTTCACCATTTTATTTTTTCTGTGTTTCTATTATTTCTTCTTTTATATTCCATTTTTCTATTCCCTCATTTACTTCCTCTTTGTCACTCTTCAGTTTTTCTTCTTTACTTTGAGGCTCCATTTTTGCTTTTACCCTCATGTGCATTAATAATTTTTAGTTTTCTTTATAACACAAATTTTTATTTGACTTATTTTTATTTTAAATATTTTGCTCGAATGAAGTTTACAACCACCTCCAACCCCTTAGTCCTTTTTAATTCCATCCTTACCATCAATGCTCCTAATATGTATAAAATATTTATCTCACTAGAGTATCTCCTCTTTATTTATATTTACTACTTAATATAAAAATTTGTTTGCTTTGGTCTGTTCTAATCTCCTACTACTGTTCTCCGATTTCAATTTTTTACCACTATGCAATTTTGTGTTTATTTAAAATTTGGTTTCAAACTTTTTAATTTTAACTTCAATTACTCTGGTAATTTGGGGCACTTTGGCACCCATGTTGAAAAGCCAATTGAACAGGGTCAGAAAAAAATCACTCTGAGTATATATATTTTTAAATCTCAATTTTATTTCAGGCTGCAATTCCACTACAGCATCAGATTGGCCCTTCAAACAGAGAAGTATAATACCCCAGATAAATGAAACATCCATGGTACCTATAATCAGACTGAGACTATGCAAAGTATAATCTATGACCCCATTTCCACACTGTAGCCTTTTTGACTTCTATATTCAAATCCCTGCCATCCAGAGCACTTTTTTGTTTTGAGGATTAACCTCAGGCACCAGCTAACCACATGTATATATAGTCAACATTCTTGGATGACAGGTTCACAATCTAGCACTTATAATATCACAAGCTAGCTCATTTTCTCAATTGTGAGGGGAAATCTTTAACATTTTTGCCCAACTGCTATATTTAATTATAACTTAACTTACTAGTGATGCAGTTATAAGAGAGAGAATTGATTGGACAACAATTAAGCAAACAAATATTATATTATATACACACAATTATAACACACTATAATAAAATTACATATATGCACCCACATATTTATAACACAATATAATGAAAATTGATTGATGCAATATTAAAGATTATGTCAGCAGTAACTATTAACCTTTTCTTAGTGCAGCCTGAACTCAAACATTTCAGCCTTTTCTAACATTTATTTTTGTCTCACACATCAACATAAAATATATGATTAGATGATTATTACTTATCAGAAAATAATAAAGTTTGTCTTCATTTGATAGATATTTTTGTTTACTACTAAAATACATTTTAAATGTTCACATTTTGTTTTTATAAATATTAAAAAAAATGAAATTGTAATCAAAACAGAAATCTTACAAGTCATCATTTCATTAAGATTATTTTCAGTGTACAAAATCAATGAAATCTACATTATTTCTGATTATTTTTAAAAATGTTGAACTAACATTTATTTATTTCTCTTATACCTAATGAATTATGCCTTAAAAGTTTACAATTTTTGAATATTTATTGCAAAATTATGATATTTTATACTATTATGTATAAATAGATTGCTTATGTAGAAGCTAAACTTCTAAATAGCTTAAGGCCATGTTCACATTATATTTTTGAAAATAAAGTAGTTCCAGTTAAAATAAGTTATTAATAATTTATATTTCTTGATATATAATCAATATAGTATTTTGGTTGTATAAGATGGAGAGAATAATTCTAGGAAGCTTGAAAATTTAAGTTCAAATTCATGACAGTCAAGGTATTCAAAATTATTTAGTAATAATCAATAAGAAAGTTTTCCCAACACCTGTTAATACGTTTTACTATATATCTTATTACCTTTAGATATTTAGATTGTGATGTCATTAATTGTGATGAACAGGCATGCACATGGTAATAAATTCACATTAATTGAGACAATAGAATTGTGTTTTTAGACAGGTACAAATATATTCATATACATTTTGATTTATGTATGTGTGAGAATGTAAAATATTCAAAAATTATGAAACTAAAATATCAATGGTAAAGCATTTTTCAGATATGTTTTATAAGTAATGGTTCATGAGACATTATAATGTATTAAAGATTGGATTATTTTGCAATTAAGTTGGTGCAGTTTTATTAATTGTCAAAAGATTTTAAATTAAACAGTTCCACTTAAATCCTTTCCCAGTCTTTCATAAAATAGTCAGCAAAAACTGATTTATCATTTTGCTTGACTGAATAATTTTTGTGGTAATACTGATTGTATCAGCTTTGGCAAAATTGAAATATATATTGTACTGTATTTGCGGTACAATCAGCATTAGCATTTTAGAGTTAAAAATATTAAATTTCTGAAAAAGATTAAATAGGTATTTTTATAAATTCTGTTTGATTTATTTTAGATAATGTAAATTAGAATTTTATAGTCATGTTTAAAAAAAAATAAGAAAAAAACCTTTTGATTTTAAAATTACAGCACTTTTTGCTGTTAATAAAAAGGGGGGGGGGGATATCTTTGGAAACAAAAATAAAATAGAAATGTGTAAATTGACACAATTAAAATGGAGATAAAATGAAAAGATGTAAACAGGATGTGTATGGTAGACTACATTAGGAGGGGCATAAAAAAGACATCCTTGAGCAAGGGTCTTTTCCTCATATTCTGTCTGACACCAGATTGTCAATCTGCAATAAATTGATATGTTCTTTTTTATGGAGTCACTATAAAATGCCACATTAAATTTTTACTAGCAGATTGAGTTGTTAACAAATGTGTGAGTGGAGAAGAGTTGGTTCGCCACCACTTTCTTCCTTCCTGAAGTTGCAATAATGGTGTGATAAATCCACCACCTACCTGCATCTTAGAACTTTGGACTGCATACCAAGATACTGCATGAAGGTCTTACAATGGATCCCACTAAGAAAAAAACCATGCATGGTAATTTGTACAGTGATAGAATTAAACAGTTGAAAGTTACTGGAAGAAAATTTCTTTTATGTGTTAAAAATAATCACCTTCAGCCAATTATAAGTTTTGTTGAATGCTGTTATAAATCTGATTTAAAAAAAAGCAAATTCCAAGAACATTGACTTTTAACAAACAAAGTCGTTTGATATCACATTTTATTCTCTTATTATTACTAATAAACATTTGCTAGAATTATAAAATCAATAAATCATAGAAGTATAGTTTACTTTGTTGCAATTTAAATTTATTATAATAGTATTATTAGTTAAATTGTTATAAGTTTATCAAATATTTGAAATAAGGCATTATTTATATACCTGAAGCTTAATTGTAAATATAGGGAATTTGAACACAAACTTTCAAGCACCCTTCAACTAACCACACTATTTCATACCACTGATACACATAACAATACACATGTAGAAAAGATAAATAATCTCACCAATATATATATATATATTCCATGCTGAACCAGCACCCATTAGTTGTTTCAGATTATCTTCTCACACACACATATATAATCAGTGCTCATTTTATATAAGATAGCAAATCCTCATGTGCGTGGTCATGTGTATTAGTGGTATAAGGTAGTGTGGATAGTTGAAGGGTTCTTGAAAGTCTGTGTTTAAATCCCCGATATTTACAATTAAGCTCCAAGTATATAAAGAAAGCCTGTATTTCAAATGTTATACATTAAGGATGTATCCTGCCCATTCCTCTTCCATGTATTCAAATGTATAAGGTCCTATACATGAAGGGTCAGAGTGACTTGAGATCAACATGAGCATGACACCAATATTGGCATCAACATGGAATTTGGGCATTCCATCTTCAGATTTTCAATGGTATGGATGGCTGAAGAGTTAGAGGTTGTAATAGATTGAAGCTGGTCCATTAAAGTATGAAGATTTGCCTTCCTTATATAAACTGAGCATTGATTTTATATATATGTGTGAGATGATGATCTGGACCAACTAATGAGTGAATATATTGGTGATTATTTATCTTTTGTACATGTGTGTTGTAATGTGCATCAGTGGTATGAAATAGTGTGGGTAGTTGAAGGGTGCTTGAAAGTCTGTGTTCAAATCATCTATATTTAAGTTCATCAAATATAAATACCAATGCTATATCATAGATTACAATTCTTCAGAGAGCAGTACATTCTCATGTGATAGTGATTATTACAGATAAGGAGAGAGCCAGTGAATTCACATATAGAATCCTGGCACCTATTAAATAAATAAAAAACTTGTTCTTTTCTGACTATTATTAAGCTTAATTATAATAAAATGAAGGTACTTGGCCAGAAAAATAGAAGTGTATAAACTCTGAAATTATCAATAAATGCAACAATGGCAGCTCAGACAGAAGCTTGAAACTCATAAGGCAAGAGTGGGGAGATAGAAAGAATACATTTTAAATAGAATAAAAAAGTTATATCATTGAAATCTTAGTGCAGGTTTATATAGTAATAAATTATAAAAAAATAGAAATCTCATATGTAGTTGAGGGGGGGGGGGAGGAGGTAAACCAGTAGGAGGAAAAATGGAAAATAAAGAAGCTAGAAGAAAAAGTGGCAATAGGAGAAGAGATGTCAGTGAGCATAATATAGAAATAAAAAAAAAGAAGAAATATTAGTTGTGACAAAGAAAATAAAACTCCAAGTAATATATATGAGTTATAGAGAAAAAAAGATATAAAGTGAATATATTAGATAGAAATAGACTTATGAAAAAGATAGGATTATATGAAATTCAGAAGAGAAAAAGATAGTAAGGTCATAGCAGAAGACATAAAAAAAGATAAAAGAAGACACAGAGCTGTTAATAAGAAAAATATTCAAAGAGCTCATGGTAGAATTTAAGGAAGAAATTATGGTTGTCATTGATTAGTCCCTACACACTGCTTGGCTTTGTTGCCAGTCAAAAACCAATAATATAACATTACTGGGCTGATTTACAATTTACTTTTTTTACACTACTCTGATACAATACTATACATGTCAGTGTGTAGCACTTGAATTCATAGGGAGGTGAATCCAATGTTTTTGACAATGCTTTGGATCATCTGTCTCATGCATGAAAATTTTGAAAACATTATCCATGTCAGCACGTAGTGCTGGAATTCACAGGGAGGGGGTCTGATGGTTTTGATGATCCAAAGGATTGTCCATCACAAAATACACAACATTTGAAAACCAAAATTATTTAATAAAATCTAATATTTCCTTTTTTTTAAATTATCGTCTGATCAAAAACAAAAAAAAAAAAAACAAGTTTCAACACTATTTTTAAACAATTTATGAAACACAATTCAAATTTTTAAATTCCCATCTGATCAAGCCAAGCTTATGCTTTGAAAGTCTCATAGTTGTCCCTGTGCAAAATACATGTTACATGTGATTTCTGTATAATGCTGGAACATAGACTTTCGAAATTTGTTTAATCCTAAAAAATATGTGTATGGAAGTGCATCTTTTGTCTTACAATTAATACTATCTAAAATTATGTTAGGTCATCTAAAAAATAAGTATTTCAATTGCACATGCAAAGCTTAGGACAACTTGAATTCTACACATCCTCACATCATACTGTAGCAATCTGTGAAGTATGCGATAGTACCATGAAGTACAAAAGCTGCTTAGCACCTAATATGAACAGAACTGTTCTATAGGGCTTATACGCAGTATATTTCTGTGCTTTTCCCTGGAAACAATGACATCAAGTGGTGTGTGGGGCTAATCGATGACAACCAAAATTACAAGGAAAATAAGCAAGTTAGAAAATAGGTCAGGGAAGAATTTAAAGAAATGAGAGAAAATTGATGAAAAGACATAGACAGGAAGGTAATAAAAAGTAGAGAGTGTAGAACTGACAGAAGTAGAATCAGACAAATGAGAAAGTGCAGAGACAGAGAAGCTAGTATAAAGTAAAGAAAACATGCTGAGTGTAATTAATCCATTTTAAAAAAAAATGTTTTATGAGCATGATGGAGGATCACCAATGAACACATAAATAGTCTTGAGAGATATTTCACAACAAATGCAATGTTCAAGGATGTCAAGATAACCATGGTCACTAGTCATTTACAGGGTGTAGCAAAATCATAATGGGAATCTTTGTCCAAAAAACCAGATGATTTTGTGCAATATGGACAAGTGTTAACAAAAGTTATTGGAACAAGGATCACCATAATGCAAGAAAAATGTAAGAAAAAAGTGTTATGTGCTATTCTTTAAAAGGCAGGTGCACAGCTGAGAGCACTAACAGCATGCCAAATAATGTAAAAACAAACCATCAAGATTGTCTACCCAAGTTTTCCCAACCTAATGGGGAATATCTGTTAATCAGCATAGGATCATCAAAGAAATGAGAGAAATGCTAGGCACATTCAACGACAATAAATGAAGGAGGAAGAACAAAGGAAAAAATATGTGAACAAAATGTGTAACTTGGTAAATGTTAAAATGGGAATAAAAAAAAGAAAAGGTGTGAACAGGATGTGTCTGGTAATCTCAAATTAGAAGGAGTATAAAAGAAAGGACCTCATTGAGCAGGGTCCTCATGTTTTGTGTGACACCAAAAGGCAATTTGCAATAAGTTGATTTTTTTTTCTATCGAGTCACTATAAGATGATTCATTATATTCTCACCAGTGGGTTGAGCCATTGTCAAATGTGTTAGTAAACAAGAGTTTGTTTGTTGACACTTTCTTCCTTCCTGAAGTCACAATAATGCCATGATTGAATTCTATCACCTACCTAAATCTTAAAACCTTGGACTGCATACCAAGATACTATAAGAAGGCTATTCAATGGATCCCACTAAGGACAAAGCCATGCATAGTAATTCATGCAATGATTGAATTAAACAGTTGATACTGCTAAGAACTTTCTTTTATGTGTTATAAATGATCACCTTCAAAACAATAATTATATGTATGGTTGAATGCTGTAATAAATCTGATTAAAAAAACAGAATTCCAAGAACATTGACTTACAATGAACAAATTAGTATGATATTATATTTTATTCTCTATTATTACTAATAAACATTTGTTAGAATTATAAAATTAATAAATCATAGAAATATAATTTACTCTGTTACTGATTTAAATTTATTATTATAGTATTATTAGTTAAATTGTTATAAGTCTGTCAAATATAAATGCCAATGTCATATCATAAGTTATAATCCTCCAAAGGGTAGTACATTCTCATGCATAGCAATTAATATAGATAGGGGAGGGAGCCAGTAGATTTGCATATAGAATCCTGGTGCCTATTAAATGAATAAAGAACTAGTTCTTCTCTGCCTATTATTAAGCTTAAATATAATAAACTGGGGTTGCTTGACCTGGAAAAATAGTTATGTTAATGAGAATACCTGACATATTCAAATAAATGAATCATCAGGTGCAGACATAACTTGTTCAACAAATACGCATACGTTAAAGTGTATAAACTCTGAAATTACCGATAAACAGTACAATATATATTTTTAAACTAATTAATAAATGGGATCACCATTATATATATGATGTTAAATTCACAGCCAAATATATTGATGTGCAGCAGCCATTGAACCAATAAGACATGGTTCTGCAGACTGAATAAAAAACAATATCAAACCTGTCCAAGCTACCACTAATCAAAAGATAGTGGTAGCATGGACAGGTTTGCTACTGTTTTCATGTGACCTGCAAAACCATGTTGGATTGGTTGCTGCACATCAACACACATTGTCTGTGGATTTATGTTTATATATATATATGAAAAACAAAAACAAGTTTTAAGCACATTAAAACCTGATATATATATATAATAGTGATTTCATTTATCAGTTAGTTTACATCTATATTAAACTTTAAAAATATTAACTTTAAATATATGTATTAATATATATTTTTAAGTAGCTTTAAAAAGAATGAAAAATTCAAGATAAGTTTTAGCAATAAATAATTTTTCTAAAATTAATATTGATGTAAATGGTCTTATCGAAACTTATTTTACCATGAAAACATCACATGGCCATCTCTTTTTACACTTATAAAAATTGTTAAAACTGTACCAAATGTTTCCATACTATATTGCTACCTAGTGTAAGCTCTGGTAATCAATAGATTCTAGAAGAATGTGCAACCTAATCCATAAACAATGCCCATCCCTTCACTGATGGAAGCCATTAACTAGAAACTAGTTTGGGATACTGGAAAGATGGGATATGAATAGGGATTATGATGCACAATCTTCTAGCATCTAGTACTAGAGTTTACTAATGGGATAAAAATTTTGTTATTATTTGGAACTTATTTTCTACGAAATGAAAGGAATGAGTACCAAACTCTTTATGCAGTAGTATCACCAAGTTCAAGCTTTCATAATCAATAGATGCAGGAAGTTTTGTGCATAAAATTTCTATCTAGGGGCTACTCGTCCAACATCCCCAGACTAGTTTCTAGCTTGTAGCTTTCATCAGTGAGGAGCCTTGGATTTGAGAGCACTGCAGCTAAATCTTATAACTGAACACAACATCTAACAACCATGTTTTACCCATTTAGTTAACTATAAAGGCAGGAGCCCAAGATGAAAACACTATAGTTTCCAATCCAAGCTCATTTGCTTGTTTTTATCTTCAGCTCCTAGCTTTATAGTTAACTAATTAGGTAAAAGGTGGCTGCTGGAGGTTTGCATTCTTTCATAAGATCTAAGTGCAGTGCTCTCAAATCAAAGGCACCTCACTGATAAAAGCCACAAAGTAAAAACTAGTCTAGGGATGTTGGATTATTTGCACTAGATAAGGATTTTATACACAAATCTTCCTGCATTCATTGATTATGAAAACATACATTGGAGGCACTACAGTATGGAGAATTTGGTATTCTAATTAACAGCTAGTGTAATCATATAAAATGGTGATCATGTGATAATTTGAGACGAAAGGAAGGTAGTTGTATATTTCTTGTGGGATAAGTAATCCGTAATTTTTTTTACGATTTTGTAGTATTAAATATACTTTGGAGTATCGTTTTGAATATTTAAGTTTTGATATATTTATATATAATAATGAAAATTTAATGTTATTAAAATTATTTTATGTCATGACACTAGAGCACTTTATTGGATTCAAAAAGTTAAAAAAAAAAAGTTTTTTTTTGGTGTGTTTTTTTTAGCATTAGTTCAACAAACATCGTAAAATGCCCCCCCCTCCCTTTAAGTCTATTTTATTGAATTTCAAACTATATGCTTTTTTTTCTTTTAAAAAAAAGTAATAAATAAATAGGAAAGAATATTTGGTCAGGTTTTCAAAGGTAAAAAAGTTCATATAATTAGGAAAATTGAACAGCATGTTTCATTAGACACAGAAATGAATAAAAAGTCTAAACGTTTTTATTTAATATACATTTAAATTTATAACTTTGAACTAAATGCATTAAAGATAATGTTTAATGTTTTTAATATTATCTGGTGTAAAAAAAAAAAAAAACATTCTTATTATCTTTAATTGTTATATTTCGGTGAATTATTTATCAGGTAGTTTAACAAAATATATATTTAGAAGCACACTCCAAATTAAGCATTAAAGATGAATTATTGTTAGAATTTCGAATGTAAAAAAAGAGAGAAACATTATTTCCTCTCAAAGGTGTTAGTACAACATGTTATACATAACATAGATTAGCATTCTTCAAAGTTAAAATGATAAATGACTTAAAATACAACATTTTAAACATATTAGTAAAAAGTTCAAATATTTTTTATTAAGAAATTGCTAGTATTCATAAATTTTATTACCTGTAAAATTGGCTACTTGGATATTTTATTTAAATAATTCTTTTTAAAGCCATATTATAGACATAATCAAATTTGTTTTTGGATTATTTAGAAATAATAATTCTAAATTTCAGACAAAGGTTGACTTATTAACGACTTGGTTAAAAAATGAAACATTCTCTACTTATTGAATAATAAAATGAATTTGGATAATCAAAAGCAGAAATTTACTAATCAATTACAAATCTAATTATTATTGGTAGATTGAAATTGCAAAAAAGTTAACCATTGACTCATTAGGTGTCATTAGAGGATTTGTTTTCAATGCATTGAAATTAACATATGTATATAAAAACTATATAATATAGATAAATAAACAAGAAATATTATTATTATTAGATTTTATTTTTTGTTTTTTAACAATATGCCTCTTTACTCTATGAGATTGCAACCAGTGACCAACCATCACAAAGTCTCTATAGATTTGAATAATGTTAGCCCTTTTAAGTGATCACTATATTGTTGTCATTAGTTGCAGTAAACATTTATTGACCAAGAAATTTAAAAAACAAAACACTTAAAACAGAAGATTATCAATATAACATATCTGGCAACTGAAAATGATCACTAAATCAGCGAAAGTAAAATCTGAGCAAAGACTGAAGCACTTTTAAAAAGTCAAGATGTATTTTTTTAATAATATCATATTCATTCATTCTTATGTAGTAAAAATTGTATAGCATGTTTTTCAAATTAATGGTAGTAAGATGGTCAAATATGCTTTTAAATATAAACTGCAGTGCCATTGTTTTTGTAATATAATTTTCTGTAGCATGTCTTTTTACCAATTAACTCATGATGTGCATCGAACAACAAGGAATCCAGCTGTTTATGAATGATGTTTTATTAGATTGAGTCAGACAATTTTAAGAAAGGCTTTTTGTTCAAATCTTTAAAAAAGTGTGGTTGATTCTTTATAGATTTTTAAATAAAAAATATTAATAAATGTATTGAATAAAAAAATATGTTAAACTAATTGAGATTACAGTATTGTTATACATTTTGATATAAATAAGTATAGAAATTTAGCAAGCATTTACTTAAAAAATGATGATTATTATATTAGAAAAAGAAAGAAATACACCTTTAAGATGTATTTTAATATTAAGAAATTTGTCTTTAAATGAATATAAATAGATTCTCTAAACGATTATGCCCAATCTAAATCTAAAAACGAAAAAAATAAAAGAGAAATAAAATTGCTCTAGAAATGAATTTTGTTATGACAAGAAAAATGTACAGTTACGAATACAGACAAGTAAACAGACAAAATCAGAAAAAGATAGATAGAGAGATGGATAGATAGATAGATAGATTGATAGATAGATAGATAGATAGATAGATAGATAGATAGATAGATAGATAGATAGATAGATAGATAGATAGATAGATAGATAGATAGATAGATAGATAGATAGATAGATAGATAGATAGATAGATAGATAGATAGATAGATAGATAGATAGATAGATAGATAGATAGATAGATAGATAGATAGATAGATAGATAGGTAGATAGACAGACAGATAGACAGGTAGACAGGTAGGTAGGTAGGTAGATAGATAGATAGATAGATAGATAGATAGATAGATAGATAGATAGATAGATAGATTGATAGATAGATAGATAGACAGACAGACAGACAGACAGACAGACAGACAGACAGACAGACAGACAGACAGACAGACAGACAGACAGATAGATAGATAGATAGATAGATAGATAGATAGATAGATAGATAGATAGATAGATAGATAGATAGATAGATAGATAGATAGATAGATAGATAGATAGATAGATAGATAGATAGATAGATATAATAATATAAACTGCTTTTAAATCAAGATCTCTTAACACTTTCTCAAAGACTAACATGAGATTTTTATTAGACTAGATATTTTTACTCATTAAATTTTCTTTTTTTCAATTAATAAAGGTAGTGGAGGGTTTCCATTTATGATTCATTTTCTGATTATGAATGATTAATTATCTATTTACCAATAATTAGAGAGTAGATATGAATAGACCAACTATCTAAAAAAAATAAAAAATAAAACATTTCTGGAGAAGCTATGATATTTACATTTTAAATTGATGAGTTAAACATTATATCATGAGATTTCATTTATTGTGGAAAGATATTCCAAAAGTGTTGTGTTTATTGTAATTATAATTAGATCTCCAGCTAAAAGATATGTAAGTATCTATACATATATAACATACTATAACAGTATATAATTTAATATTATTTTAGTAAATCTAGGGTGATTTATTCGTACATGTTTATTGGCTGAATTGTTATATCATATTAAATATATAAAACATTCATTTTTATTACCAGCCATACATTTTACCATTGTTACTTTTTTTATGAACTATGTGAAGTTCATCTTTTATTCCTTCCAAACTGAGAAAATATACTAGATAGTTATTGTTGTCATAGCTACCAAATCATTTGGAGTATAGTAATGTCAAATTATTTTTAAAAAAGATAAAATTTAAAGATTTCTTTCCCTAAAAAAACAGCCTTTAGATGTAAGTATATCTTCAAATAATTATTAAATTTTTAATGCTAAATACTATTAAATTTCATATTCAACAAATTACTGGTAATTGTACTACATTTAGCAGTCAAATGTTCGTTTAGAATTATAATTGTTGATATTTATATTTATTGTTAATTTACATTTTGCGAATGTATAATACATGAGTAAGGCACCGTTTATGATATATAATAAAATATTACACTGCAATTTATGAACCAACTTTAGTATTATCATAACATTAGAAAAGTCTTTTAGTCACAAAAATTATATAATATGCAGTATTTTACTCTAATTATATGAAAATATGCATTCAAATTTTATTCATATTAATGCATCTTTTATCTTATCTTAATCATATACAGACATCAATTAGACCAACCTTTTCACTCTGGATGTATTTTTGATATATATATATATCCACTTCATTTTTCAAGTGATTAAGACATACACAACTCATGTTGTAAATTAACTTTATATATATATATATGTGTGTGTGTGTGTTATATTTCAAATTTCTATTCCATCACACATTTCTGAAACATATAGCCAAAGATATGTGAAAAAGATAAATGCTTAACAAGTTGGGAATTTCATGCTAAACCAACCCTGTTCTATTGTCCCAGATCACAATTTATTACATATATCTTAATTATTTGTTTAGTATTATGTAGATATCAATTTACTACAGTTTGATTACAAGTGTCAAACTTTCTGCATTGACAGCTTTGACACAAAGCATTTTATAGAAATATATTAATGATCTTAACTGATGATTTATTAAACTAGAGATTATTCCAAACCCAAATATACTCATGAATTCTCAATATGTGTGATGTTACAGATGTAACTGACAGTCATGTAAAGATAGGACATGGTTTTTATCCCTTTTAATAATATCTCATGAAGACATTAATAATTTTTTGTTCTGTATTATATTACAAGTTTTGCTCTTATCAATGTGTCATTTACCACAACTCAATCATATCTCATTATTTACCAGCCTATGTGTATATATCCTATATAGTTATTTTTTAATTTTTAGTTATAGATATATTAAACACCTCCATACTTCTCCATTCTTTTTAAATTCATATAAATAAGGATACAATAAAAGACAAACGACTTTTATTGTATCTTTGTTTATATGAATTTAAAAAGAATGGGGAAGTATGGGGGTTGTTTAATATATCTTTAAAGATATTACACATGGGAAAAAGAAAAGTAAATAACTCCGTTTGTGTATACGTTGAAAATTAAAAAATCAGATATATTAATCTGTTTTTTCAGCAGGTATAAAGATATATTAATCTTTAACTGAGATTTAAAGTTTATATCTATGCTAGAGATAATTTCTAGTTTAGAAAATGATTAGTAATAATCATTATTGTATTTATCTAAGGTGGGTGGTGTCAAAGTTGTGAGTGAAATAAGTTTGACAGTGGTAAATATAAATGTAACAATTCTTAATTATTTCTTTACTATTTACAAAGATTAAACTGAGTTTTCTCTTCATGTTTGGAGGTTGTTTAAACTAAAGTTCTGCTTTGATCCTGTGAATATTTAATGGTGATTCTTATCATTTATCCTATAAATATATATAATCAATAGATCGATTTCACTTCTTTGTTTAAAATTACATAAATAAATTAAAATATATAACAACAAATGCTAAATGGACGGTTAGTATCATCTATTTTTTCAATTAAAGAGTTTATTTATGTATATAACACACCAAAAGCTTCAGTTACATTCTGTTCAGTTATATATATATATATTACAACCAATCGAAAAAGATCATCCATCGATCATCTATTGTATCGCGAAAATTGTAAAAATTGTAGGAATTGGAAATCAATATGATAGAACGCTCTTGGGTTAAACTTCCCATATGAGACAGAAAGAAAGTGTGTTTACTTTAAATATTTTTTACATCGATTTGCAATTATTCATAGCTCTAATAAAATCATTATTATTTATCATACTAATGTCTAAGGATTTTATAATAATAATATATAATAAAAATAATTAATTTCTTAGGGTTTTATAATAATCTGCATACTTTACTCCTTTCTTTTAACAACAAAATCTTTACAACTAATGTTTCTTATTTCAAATTTTAAATTAGAATAATTAATCTAAATGTTAAAATATATGGCTAGCAAAAATTATATAAAAAAGAGTGAATAATAATTCATTTCAGGGTCAAATTAAAAAAATGCATGAATATCAAATATGTTTATGCATTTCAGGATACGATAGTGTAAAAGAGGTTTTATGGGCACCATCTTATCCAATAATATTTCATGTTTCAGACAGCTTTATTATAACAATGATATATTCAATCTGGCTGAGTTTTACAGGCAAATTTATGTTTCAAATATGACCTTTGGTATAATAAAAGAAACGAAATGACAATTTTTATTTAAAATTAAAACAAAGAGAAATATTAAAATTAATAATTATTTAATTTCATAAGATAAAAGTCAATAACAAAACCAAATAATAATGATAATATAAATTATATGTAACTTGTGGCCAACATAGGTAGGATGAAAAGATAGGCACTAAAGTGGGCTTTAAACATTCCATCATCATATTTTCAATGAAATGGACAGCTGAAGAGTTGTGGCATGGAGTGGTTTGAAGCCTGTCCATTAAAGGATGAAGATTGGTTATTTTAATATAAGCTGAGCTTTGATTGTATGTATGAGTGGAGATGATAATCTGGACCAGCAGATGAGTACTGGTTTAGCAAAAATATGTATATTGGTGATTATTTATCTTTTTGACATGTGTGTGATCAAGTGTATCAGTGGTATGAGATAGATATATCTTATTTATAATACTTCACTCATATACACTTTAATGCAATTAATTTTCTTAAAACCTTCTTTATTTTCTTACAGTTTCGACTGTCCAGCAGTCTTCTTCAGAGCTACAAGATTTGAATAATAGTAATAAACAAAAGTAATAATAGTAATAAAAGAAAGTAGGTTAAAAGTTATATTATGTGGATATACATAA
Source organism: Epiperipatus broadwayi (assembly GCA_028023455.1). Lineage (NCBI taxonomy): Eukaryota > Metazoa > Onychophora > Udeonychophora > Euonychophora > Peripatidae > Epiperipatus > Epiperipatus broadwayi. The sequence continues at coordinate 4,294,073 of JAQFVV010000040.1, forward strand.
GAGACTTGTAGAGATTGTTAATAAATATAGGTTAAAAATAGTTATAAGTTTTATAAAATTGATAACAGAGGGAGTTGATAGTAATAATAAATAATAAAAAGGGTAATGTTTATAAAATTTATTATAGAAATTCAAAAACTAAAAGTATTAATAAAATAGTTTTAAAGGTAATAAAAAATGGTCTATTGGATAGTTTAGTGTTATAGATAAGGAAGTAAAAAGGTATTATGTATTAAACAAGATAGATAATAAAATGAAAAAATAACAGTAGAAATAAAATAGATTTTAAAGATAATATAAGTTGGGGCATTAGATGTGGTTTGTATAGTTATATATGTAATTTATAAGTAAGTTGAGTATTTATGTGGGTGGGTATGTATAAATGTATAGGAAAATAGGTATATGTGTTATGAATATAGGTATATATGAGAATATAAGTATATATATGAATAGAGGTATATATATTGGGAATATAGGTATATATACAAATGTGTTTTAAGGGATAGAATTATATTTTGGATATATATATATATATATGTGTGTGGGTGTATAGATGTAGGTAGGGATTTATTAATAATTTTTTAAATTGTTATTTTTTTAATTTTGTAATCTTTTATTTTGGATATAGTTTTATGTATTGGGTTTATATATTGGTTTTATATATTATTTAGTTATATGTACAGAGGTAATGTGAAGATGTATATATATGTGTAGGAAATATGGATGTTTGATATGTATATTTAGATGTGAAATAATGGTTAAGTAGTTATTTTATAATATTGGAATATGGTTAATGATTATAATTGGGAAGTTGGAAGGTTTAAATAGAATTATAAGTTTTATAATATTGATAACAGAGGGAACTGTTTTAAATGAATAAATAAGATAGAAAATTTTGAAAAAAAACGGTCATTTTAATTAAAGTTAAAACAACTGTAAGGAAGATGGAGGTAATAATGTTAAAAAATATTATTTAGTGAAATAGAGATAAAAGTTATAAAAAGTAAAATTAAAGATAGTAAAGTAAAAGATGTTATATATTAGATAATTATAAAAATAATAATAATAAAATGGTATTAAATATTATAAAATAATATTAAGAAGAAGAATATTTAAAAGGTTGATTTAAAAATAAGTAAAAATGGAATTGTTTAAAAAGGTAAAAAAATTTAAAAAAAGGTGAATTGGATATGTTTTGTATTTTATATATGTGTAGATAGAATATACATATGGATGTATATTAGTAAAGATATATGAGGATGGTATATATGTCTATAGGTGTATGTATGCCTGTATATGGATGGATGTTTAAAAGAGGTATGTCTAGGTATTGGATATGCATATATATATGTAGATGTAGATATGGATTATATATATGTCTAGGGGTGATATAGATTTATATGTGTATATATATGAAGGAAATATGTGTATATTTTGATATATATGTATATATGTGTGTATTTTATATGTGTGTAAAATGATGGATATATATATATATATATTTGATTTATATATGATTTATACATATATATGTGAAATGATAATTATGTATTTGTATTATTCAAATCTTGTAGCTCTGAAGAAGACTGCTGGACAGTCGAAACTGGAAGAAAATAAAGAAGGTTTTAAGAAAATTAATTGCATTAAAGTGTATATGAGTGAAGTATTATAAATAAGATATATGAATATATGAAGATATGCAAAAAAAGTGAATGAGAAAAATAAGAGAATATACTTCTGGTATGAGATAGCATGAATGGTTGAGGGTCATGTGAATGTCTGAGTTCAAACCCCTATATATTATATGTAACACATTTTAATAAAATGCTAATGTCTATTTTCTAATCTAATTCAAACTTGAGATCTGTCAAATGTTTTTTATCATACTGCATTGTGAAGACAATCATATTTAGAGGATTAGGTTGTATCAAGATTTCATAAAATAATCCTCAATTTAATATTAGAGGATACAAATTATTATAACAAGAAAAGTTAAATGTCTTATAAATGTTTTTAATTGGTTTATTATACCAATGAATCAAGTGTTTATAAATCTCATTTACAAATAATGGAGAAATTTTTCACTCTATTACAAAAAGCAAGTATAAAATCACTGCTCTGCAGATCAAAAATGTGATAATTTACCAGAATGGGCTTATTTATATGTTTGCCTTTAGATCCCTTTCTGGATTCAATTTCAGGCTTTACTATTAATAAGGTGTTACTTCATCAACATAAATTATATTTGAATCATTAGACTGTCAATTATGTGCAAAATAACAGTAAAAAATAATATTAGTAAAGGGAAGTGATAGATAAAATATTCCTTATAGACTTTCACACCCACATAAGGGTAACTCCATTTAATTTGAGGTTGAAGAATTTTATAAGAATCCAAATATTGGCAAGAACCCTTTAATACAAATTTAATAACTACTACATCTATACATCCCAAATTCTTACATTCAATTACATTTAGTCCTATTCACTATAATATATAAAAAAAATACTACCTTTACCTGTATATTAAAATATCCAACACAAATTTTATTTACACTTTTGCAAAAACACTACAAGATGACTAAACTAATAAAATAGAAAGTAGATTAGATAATCTATTTGATTTACAGTACAGTTCATTTCAATTTTTATATTATCCATTTTAAAATTACATAAAATATTAAATTTCACATGATGTGATCATTAATCCAAGATAAATCTGTTTTAAATTCACTGATGACTTGGTAATCTATTATATCCTTTGTATATTTGGGAGGTTGCATAGTTTATAAGTATTATTCAAAATATTTCTTTACAATCCAATATCCTTTTATTGTATATTTGGGAGGTTGCATAATTTATAAGTATTATTCAAAATATTTCTTTACAATCCAATATCCTTTTAAGTATTATTTATATATTATGCATGGAATTATTTCAAATATTGAAAAACACATTTATAGGTTTTTGTCATAGGTAGCAGTTTAATTCCTTAAATATATTTTATTTTATCCAAAAATTTTGACATTTAGTATTTTTAATTCCATGTATAAGAGTAATCCATTCATCTTTTGATCTTTAATTCATTAGTTTAATATTTATGATCGTGTTGCTGATAAAGTATATTATCCAAGTAAGATGATTTTTTTATCATTTTTAAAATCAAAATCCATTTCACTAGTCTTGTGTTGTTAGCTGAGAGGTATCGCAGCCACCATGCAAGCAAGTAGTTGTTTGCAGACAGTTGTGGTTTCGCGTCCCGGCCGACGCTATGACATATGGAAAAAAAATCCATTTCACTAGTATCAAATTTATATGAAGCGTATTTGATTTTAAAAAAAATATTGTTGTTTAAAAATATTTTCTTTTATAACTGATAATTTCCAAAATGCCATTGTTCTTACGCTTTAATAGTTTGCTCAGTGTTTCACTGTGCCACATGGTATGCAGCCACAAGTTTTGGAAAAAAAATATTGTAAACCACCACTAGATACCTTATTTTTTCAAATGCGGGTAATGGTCTGTAATAATTTATGGCTACCAGTTTATTGGGTCAATGAGATTGACTGGGCACAATCAGACTTATATATGATGCATTAAGGGTTTTATTTTCAAACAGACGTCACACCCATTTACAATGGGCAGAATGCTGGCATACATCCCAGGCCAGTAAAACCAATGGCTTAAAGAACTTTCAATATTACTTGCTCCATAATGACATATAGTAGAAGTACATATTTAACTAGCCACTTCCACAACACCACAGGTATCATTTTACAATTTTGCTTACCCCCTTTCCCCTTTTTGTACAATAATACCTCTGCTAATGCAATAACCCTTCCTATCTCTCAACAAATGATTATTTCTGCTTCTCTTTATGGTTGTTTACCCTGATATTTTTTTTACTTGCCAAGCAATTGGAATCTTTTTTTGTCTGTTCCTTAACCTTTGGAGGTCATCAACTGACTCACATCCATTTGTCTCCAATGAGGCAATGCATAGATTATCACAATTTAAATGCTATTGGTCCAGAAAAGTTAGATAATGACTTAATGTATCCACTACTATATTCTCCATCTTTCTGCAAAATTGCATGCTATAATTAAATTATTGGCAGAACATGTTTCACCTTATCATATAGCTCTTCATTAAAAATTATGATATATAAATTTGAGGCACTTGTGATCTGTGATTACAATAACCTCAAATCCTATTGAAAACTGACAAAGTTTTTGGAAAGTCCAAACAATAGATAGGGATTCCTTTTTCATCACTGTGTAATTTAGTTCAGATCCCTTTCATAACCAACATATAAAAAAAAGGCCTCTAAGCTGACCCACCTCTTCGATTTGGAAAAGTATAGCAACCAATCCAACCCCACTACTGTCAGTTTGTACATAAAATGGCTTGTTAAAATCTTGGCATGACAACATTACTTACTTAAAAACACACTTTCACTTATTGAAAACTGGTATCATGCTGTGCAATCCATGACCATGATCTTTCCTTTTTCAGCAATTGTAGTATTGGCTCCATGTCATAATTTATATATATATATATATATATATATATAAATGACATATATATATATATATTTAAAACATAGCAGATATATATATATATATATATATATATGATCTGCTATGTTTTAAATATGTGTTAGATAAATATGTGGGTTCAGCTAAAATTGTACTTGTAAATTAACATGGAAATTTTTTTTAATTGAATTTTAATTTTATAGTAAACATGTGTTAAAAAAGTGTGATCATTGTGCTGGTCAAAATCGTGTATTCATTCAACATGACCAATAATCCAAGCAAAAGTACCTTGAATCCAATCATGCACAAGATACAGATATCAGGGCAATGGTGGATCATAGCCTATTTGCCTGAACTATTGCCTCTCTGACTAATGGATAATATTTGTGATAACACTAGCAGTCCTTGATTTTATTCCATCCCAGCTGGAGGTTATGATTCACAATATAAGGTTTTATATAAGAAATTAATGATTTGATGAATTCTGACTATTGCAGAATGGTACAGATGGGATTTGATATTGACTAATAATGGTTTAAACCATAACAATTATAATCTTTTCATGACAATATTACAATGAATTGAATTTAAATCAAAGAAATATTATAAATAACTAGAGTAATTAATATTGGAGATTCGGAGTAATTACAAACTAAACTGATTTAAAGTAAGAATATTACAGGAATTTATTAAGAAATTGAGTGATTGGCAATACAAAAAAGTCAAGTTTTGTCTATACAACTAGGTTATACTTTTTGGATTTGCATTTACGTTCTTTAAATACTCATTAAGTACATCGAATAAATTTAGAATTAAAAAATATTTGAACATTTCAATTTAGTAAGTAATTGCGATCCATTTAAGACATAAATTCATTTTGATGTGGCTAAGCTCATCAGTTTGTATAATTGTACAGATCTAAACTCAGTTCAGCAGCCATACTTTTTGGTGTCTTTTTTAATAACCATAGTCACCATAATCTTACTGGGCAGGATTGGTATTCAACCATCAAACATCACATGATCATCATTCTTTAGGCTTACACAATCTGTTTTTACAGAGGTAATAAGATTATGGTGACTATGGTTATTAAAGAACCAAAGACACCAAGCTAGAAACTATCTGGGGATATTGGATGAGTATGCACTAGATATGGATTTTATGCATAAACCTCCCTGCATCTATTGATTACTCTGGTTTGCACAGAGTGGTGCTACTGTATGGAGAGTTTTGCCTCTGTGATTGAAAATATTAATGCATTTTCAAACACCATATGCACCATTTACTAACAAGAAAAATACAGCTTTAACTATTTATTTATATGAGACAATTTATTTATTAGAATATATATATATATATATTCAAAAATAAATGATTTAAGAAAGGAAATATAATTTGGAAAAAAAAAATATTCATGCAGATGTAATTTTCATAATTTAACTTTACCTTATTTAAATTTAACTATAATTGGCCACTGATAATATTAAAGTAAATTATTATTTTATTTAGATAATTAAAAACAGTTATAATTAAGTTGCACTGTATAATGTATTTTTATAGGTTTTATAAACACGATAGTTATTCAAGCACGCACACACATATATTAAAACTCTATAGAAAAAATAATTTTTCATATAATTAAATATTTAATTAGATGTATTTTGTAACCCGCACAACCCCTTTATTACCTCGGTTGTAACAATTTCCTGATGACCATGTTGCAGGAAGGAACTATCGATTGGCATTCCCCAATGCAGATGTTATCTCCCCCCCCCCTACAACAATATTTCCTGCTCATCAGATGATCTAGCACCATAGAGACTGTAAGCATCTAGACATTTCTGTGTTTGGTTTTCCAAATGGCACCACTAGAGTTCCATCTCACTACAACCTGACTTACCTAGGTCTAGTTATGCCAGACATAGTTCAGGAGGCATGCGATTTTCGTGAACAAATGCAATGAATGATAAGTGATGAAAAAAAAAAAAATAGAACTGAACAACTGGATAACAAAAATTAATTTTAAGTAACAACAATTTTATTTAATAACAGGTTTAATTAAATATCCATCAAACAAAATATTTCATTGACAGTCCCTTGTATCTCTTTGGCCTACTTCCAATAACATTTTTATATGACTTAAAGTATGTAATTTGTTGAGAATATAATAAAGTCCTTCTTTCAATAGTTCTTTAACAGTTTACATCTTTAATCGTTTAGTTAATTCACAGAGAGGAGTCTGATATATAAAGACAACAGAGATAATAATGAAGACAACTGATAGCATTTAATTCAGAGTTCCACTTAATTCAAACAAATATTTCATTTACGGTCCATTGTGTTTTTTTGGTATACTTCCAATAATAGCACTTAAAGAATGTAATTTTTTGTATAATAAAGTCCTTCTTTCAATAGTTCTTTAACAATTTATATCTTTAATCATTTAGTTAATTCACTTTATTCATTTAGTTAATTCACAGAGAAGAGTGCAATATATGAAGACAACAGAGATAATAATGAAGATAACTGATAGCATTTTATTTAATTCAGAGTTTCACTTAATTCTGATTTGTAGTCTTTTAGGTAGTTGTCACATGTAATGTGGCTTAAATTAACTCATGTATGAAGATATTCTTTACAGACAAGAGCTTTTCTATTATTTCAGTTAATTTTAAGTTAGTCAAAGCATAATAAATTTATTTCTATTCATGGTTATCCAAATCCAAGTTTGAATCCATACTATAAGCACATTTATCCTAGGTTCATTGGTTATCCATTTCAGGGTTTGAATTGGTCAATATAAACACATTTATATCCATTGGCTATTCAGGTAACCTATAAGTGTATGTATTTCCATCTGTCTAGATATCAATTCATCTTGCAAATGTGTTTATTTGGTATTTCTGATTTTGTAAGATATATATATGCATCAATAACCCCAGGTATATCATTGGACATTTAACCGTGACACATTGTTTTGGTATTCTTATTTCTCAACTCATGTATATAACATGTTCTCAGAGTTTTCAAATAATAAATAAAATCTTTTAAAAAAAAATGATTTTCTTCATCTTTCAACTTATTTAAGTATGTGGTTCATTATACACATATAACCAATAACTTTTATTGACATACTAATTCATATTTAAATATTTGAATTTATTCATAATATAGTATAAATTTACTAAATACATTCATTTTGTATAAATACATTCATTTTTATATTTTTTAATTTAACTGGATTATAAACATGTTATTATAATTTAGTTAATTATAGTTATGTGTAATATTCATATATAATCAATATGCATGTAAGCATTTGTAATTTTTATTTAGTTATTCTAATATATAGCATAAATATTGTTTGGTCTGCCACAGATGTATGTTTCTAGATATAAGTTGATCAGCAGTTTCATTTATAATTTATCACTAATAAAATGTATTTTCACATAGCTATAATTATTCATAATTTATTTTAAGAAAGACATTTTTTTATAATCACATATAAGTATTGAATATTTTATGAAATTGTTACCTTAAATTGATCCAGTTTGTTTTTGCATATCCATGATGTCACCGCCTTCAAAAGGTGTTATTGTATTTCAGCTGAATGGCATTATTTACTTTCCGTGATGTTCACCCAGTAAAATCTTGAAGAACTATGGCTTTGGACGAAGAGAAGAAGCTGTTACCAGTTAGCCTTCCATTGTTATGATTTCCTTATTAATATTTTCTTTTTTCATTATTAACAGTGGCTATAAATATTATATTCCAAGGTTCCTTAAATTCAGCTGTCAATTAAATAGTCAAGCAACACTTAGATGAAAATTTTAATTCTTCACTTTTTTTACTTCTTTAACTGCTCTTAAAATCTTTCTCTTTAAAATCTTTTTAAAATCTTTTTCAAAATATTTTTTTAAAATCCATTTCAAAAATCCTCTTTAAAAATCTTTTTAAAACCTGCTCTGAACTTTCAACTCAACTATTCATACTCTGATCTCTGGATTGATTAAGCGGCCTTGCCCACTGTATCTAATTTGTAATACAGCTCTCATTTAAGCCTGAGTTCTTTTCTCTTCTTAAAGATTGGACACTGTAGTGGGACAGATAAGGGATCATAAGGATAAGCTGTGTTTTCCAATTTGATAAGACTGCCTCAAGCAATTATCACACTTTATACGACAACATCATTCCAAAAATTAAAAATGTAATATTTAGAAAAAAAAAAGCCAGCTTTTATTTATATCATAATTTAAAATTATAAAATCAATAACAAAAGTTTATCTTTTTTTTCTCAATTATAGAAAATAATGATTTTCTTTTAACTATAAACTTTTTGCTATATTTTTCTAAAAAATTATAAGATTAACTTTTTTTTTCCACATCTGCTGTTTTTTAGGTGGGAGAGTAAAATAGCTCTTAGAATACATACACATGTGAAACAGCATTTCTGTTTCAATATATATATATATATTGTAGTGATGAGCTACAACCTGCCACACCATCCAGTTATTTAAGACACTCTACCAATTGGAGCCTCATAACATATTTGCTTAACCAATAAATTGCCAAGTAAATTGTCATATTAACATTTTTTTCTTTCCAACATATACATGTGTATAAACATCTTTTTATTCCTAAAGAAGTAATAAAAGCCATTAAATTACTAGGGAGAAACAGATAGGTATATTAACACTGTAATAAAATGTATTATATGTTAATAATTTGGGATGACTATAAAAAAAAAACTTACACATAAACTTAAAAAAAATAAATAAATAAAAACAATGACTGAATTAAAATCAAAATGCATGGCAACCATTTGTGGCATTAAATTTAAAATATTTATAAATTATTATTTTTATTTATAATCCCATTTATTTATTGTAATGGGCACATATGTCGTTACATTATTTTTTTTATTAAACACGGAAAAAGAAAAGTTCGCAAATAAAAACTTCTTTTGTTTAAGAATTAAAAATTGAAATTAAATATTATCTAAACACAAATAAATATATATATATAATCACACAGATGAAAAAAAAATTATTAAAATAAAACATTATTAAAAATAGAAAAAGTATTTTAAAGCAAAAACTTAAAAAGATTTAGAGATAAAAATATATCTTTAAGTTTGGAAAACAAATTAATTAATGTTATCGAAAAATGGGAATGATTGTTTTAATTAGTTAAATATAAACTAGTCCTTGGGCATTTAAAATGTATAAGCAAAGGTCAGATAGGAGAGAAAAACAATGGAATCGGACCTATCAGGTCGTTGTGATGTAATGTCCACTGGATCTGAAAGGCTTCTATAAAAAGTGAGTGAAGAAAATTAAAGTGAGAGATGTGTGATAGCGGTGTATGATACGTGTTAGTGCAGAGTTGAAGGAGAAGGGATTGAAAAGATGCACTCTTCAATCCCATCAGTTCTGCTAAGAAAGAAAGAGAAATGACCTATCGTTTTCTACATTGAGGGCCAGCAAAAAAGTAAAAGACCTCCAGATGAATAAATAAAATGACCAACAGAATACCAATCTATTTAGGACGGCATGGTAATTCATGTTCAAACGGCAAGCAACGGATAAAAAGGAACATTTTAAAATCATAATAACTTTTTTAACTCTAAGCTTTGAATATATTTCTAAAACTCCAGTATACTAAACAATAAGAACTTTAATTCTAAAACTTGTTCCATATTTAAAATAATTGCAATAATATTTCCTATCTGACCAAACTAAATTATTTATTAATTAGTTACAATTTTATTTTATATATTTCTTTTGTAAAATCATTCCATTTATTTATTTATTTATTTAGTTTTTGTTTTTTAATTTTTTATTATGATTTTTGTTTTTCGTTAAATTAAATTATATAAATGTTAAACTTAAGTCGGGCATGAATGGCTATATAGATTTGTAAAGTTATATTAGGGAAGTGTAATCTTAGGTTATTTGTTTCATAGTTAAATTAGGTCAATGGATTGGATATATGGGTGTAATTAGTAGATGTAGTACGAGATTTGCTATGGGCAGAATCGCTTTATATGCCGCAAACTTCCTTTTTGCCTATTGGAATGCGATTGTAAGTCAGCGAAATGACCGCAGTTCTTTCCTATGGAGTTTTTTTTTATTATTGCTCTTCTCGTTAGATAGATGTAGTATTCCTATCTGATGAAAGGCAATTTCTTCTCTTAACCTATTTTTGTGCTGCCGTATTCATATTACATTAAATGCATTGATATATCAGATGGATTGATGTTGGTTTAACTGTGAACTTTTGGCCTAAGGTTAAATAAGGATAGAATTTTTTTTTTCAAATGCAAATCTGTGTAGTCTATTCATACTCGACACTCTAAATAAAACTGCATTAAAATTAAGTTGGGTATAGACGCTTGCATGGATTCGTTAGCGGTTACATATGTTTGTGGTTTTCATATTCGATTAGAATATATAAGTCATTGATGTCAATGCAGCATCTTATGATGAATGTCATTGGGTTTCTTGTATTCCCTCTGCAATTGATGTTATCAATGACTTTGTATTTTGATCAGTTATGTTTATTTTGAAATGTTTTTAACCGTGTAATCTATGTAAATGATCTATACTAAACATTATAAAACAAACTTTCATAAATCCATCTGTGCAAACTTATAAAAATTAAAATGTAAACTTATAATATTATAAAAATTAAAATGCAAATTTAAATTCTAAAATCAAGTTAAAATCCAAAGTAAAAGTTATTCTAAAATAATGCTAAATTATATATATATATATATGCGTAAATAAATGTTTGTGTATTAATTTCTGGCAAAGGCTTCTTTTATTCTCTTTTTATATATTCTTAGATAAGAATTTATTATAAAATATAAGTCTCTGCTATTCCACTGAGCTAGTGACAATGGGCTAATGACCAGAATCTAAATATTAAAAAAAAATATTTTTTTTGACTTACGTATCTGCCTACTTTATAAATTTTCTAGGTTCAAATGCCTAGTGATGCCCTGTAGTGTAGATTACGTTAAGCTTCTATTTTCGGATCATTACAATTGGGCACCAGTTATAACGATCTAGAAGTTAGCAAACTAAACGTAATCTGCACTACAGGATGCCATTAGGTGTTTGAACCTAGAAAATTTATATATTAGGTCAATACGTAAGTAAAAAAAAAAAAATATTTTATATATTTTGATTCTGGTCGTTAGCCCATTATCACTAGCTCAGTGGAATAGCAGAGATTTATATTTTATAATAAATTCTTATCTAAGAATATATAAAAAAGAATAAATTAAGCCACTGCTAGTAATTATACACACAAACCTTTATTTACGCACATATATATAATATTTAACATTATTATTTTAATATGTTTACTTTAACATTTAACATTATTTTTAACTTTTATTTTAGATTTGAATTTAATTTTAATTTTTATACTATTATAAGTTCGCACAGATGGATTTATGAAAGTTTGTTTTATAATATTGAGTATAGATTGTTTACATAGATTACATGGTTAAAAACTTTTCAAAATAAACATAACCGATCAAAACACAACATCATTGATAATGTCCATTGCAGAGGAAATACAAGAAACCCAATGGCATTCATCATAAGATGCCACATTGACATCGATGACTTATATATTCTAATCGAATATGAAAACCACAAACATAAGTAACCGATAAAGAATCCATGCAACGTCCATACCCATCTTAAATTTAATGCATTTTTATTTAGAGTGTCAAGTATGAACAGACTACATAGATTTGCATTTGAAAAAAAAATTCTATCCTATTTAACCTTAGGCCAAAAGTTCGCAGTTAACCAACGTCGATCCATCTGATATATCGATGCATTCAATGTAACATGAATACGGCAGCACTAAAATAGGTTAAGAGAAGAAATTGCCTCTCATCAGATAGAAATACTACATCTATCTGATGAGAAGAGCAATAAAAAAACTCCATAGGAATGAACTGCAGTCTCCATCTTATAATTCCTTCCATAGGCTGAGTGGAAGTGTGCGGTGTATAAAGTGATTCTGCCCATAGCGAATCTCGTACTACATCTACTAATTACACCAATATATTCAATCCATTGACCCAATTTAACTACAAAACAAATAACCTAAGATTATCCTCCCCTAATATAACTTTACAAATCTATATAGCCATTCATTCCCAACTTAAGTTTAACATTTATATAATTTAATTTAATGAAAAACAAAAATCTTAATAAGAACTCAAAAGAACAAAAAAAATAAATAAATGGAAATGATTTTAAAAAAGAAATACATCAAATAAAAAGAATTCATAAAGAATTTAGTTTGGTCAGATAGGATTCTATTTCTATAAATTAAATACTGGGAAAATTGATATTTTAGAGTTCTTAGTGTTTTCGAATTAATATTCATTTAAGTTCATAACGTGCTTATGGTTTTAGAAATGTTCATTCTTTACAGTTGCTTGCCATTTGAAATTCACCATTAAATCCCCCGATAATCCCATGGTCCTTTTATATAAGAAGAGTGATGTTTCATTTTCTTTTTTTTTTATAACAACTGAAGGAATTGAAAGTGCGTCTTTCAATCTCTTCACATCCAACTCTCTGACTTAACACATCTCCGTCTTCTCTTAATTTTTTTTTACTCACTAAAAATTTTATTTCCAAACTTATTCTTTTATATGTAACTTTAGGATCCAATGGATATTACATCATTGATGATGATGATCCTTCCATTGAGGTCCGATTTCCCGATGAATTTCTTTCATTGGCCATTAGTTTCTATTGTTTAACTATCTGATCATTGCTTATACATTTAAATTCCCAAGGCTAGTTTACGTTTAACTAATTAAAACAATTATTTCCATTTTCTAATTAGTTAATGTGTTTTCCAAACCTAAAGTTATATTTTTATCTCCAAATCTTTTTAAGTTTTTGCTTTTACAATACTTTTTCTATTTTTAATAAAGTTTTATTTTAATAATTTTTTTCATCTGTGCGATTTTATATATATATGAGTTTAAGATGATTTTTTTAATTTCCAATTTTTAATTCTTAAAAAAGAAGCTTTTATTTGTGAACTTTTATTTTTTTCATGTTTAATAATAAAAAAACAATGTAACGTCGTATGTGCCCATTACATATCAGTAAACTTGCTTAAAAAAAAAATAAACAAAAAAAATATTTTACTTAGGGTTAGTAATTACAGTACATGGTTAATGAAAACATTTATAAAAACATTCGGTTAGTAATTTTACAAAAACTCTATATACAAAAAAAAAAGAAAATGTTTGCTATCATTCTCCTAAGGACCATCCATGTTTACACCTTCTCCCCACAAGAGTTTTATTTTTTTTTATACATTTTATTTTTACACATGGCATAACAATCAAATTATCTAAATTATTTATTTAAGAAGGTTGCATTGAGGTAAATATGTTTTAAGAAATAATGGGTTTATACGTGTATATTTGCAGCACAATTATAAATACCACCAACTTATTTATGACTGATTGAAATGCATACATAGGGTTACACTGAAGTAATTCCCAAAGGTACTCATCGTAAGGTACCACATTTACCATCATAAACTTATGTGGCTGTGCACACCTATACACGTTAAAGCATAATATATATTAACAGAAAAAAAAACATACCAATTGCAACCTTTTGACTTTCTTTTTAACAAAATACAGTTTAAAATTATTTATATTTTCTCGTGTTTAATATATGTGCTATTTACTCCTGGCAGTGCTTTTATAAGATTTAAAGTATACGACTTTATATAAACAGATAAAAATATTTCATTTTGAATAAATTTGCTCAGGGTATTCATGGTTTATTAAAGATCAACCCCAGATGGGTAGGCAGAGTTGTATGACAGTAGTGGTGATATGTATTAGTGCAGAGTTGAAGGAGAAGGGATTGAAAAGAACACTCTTCAATCCCTTCAGTTCTGCTAAGAAAGAAAAAGAAATGACCTACCATTTTTTACATTGAGGACCAGCTAAAGTAAAAGACCTCCAGATGAATAAATAAAATGGCCAATGGAATACCAATCTCTTTAGGATGATGTGGGAATTCACGTTCAAATGGCAAGCAATGGATAAAAAGAAACGATTTAAAACCGTAAGAACTTTTTGAACTCAAAGCTTTAAATATATTTCTAAAACTCCAGTATACTAAACAATAAGAACTTTAATTCTAAAACTTGTTCTGTATTTAAAATAATTGCAATAGAATCCTATCTGTCCAACTTTATTTATTAATAAGTAATTTTAATTTGATGTATTTCTTTTGTAAAATCATTTCCATTTATTTTTTTTGTTCTTTTAAGTTTTTTATTATGATTTCTGTTTTTCGTTAAATTAAATTATATAAATGTTAAACTTAAGTCAGGCATAAATGACTATATAGTTTTGTAAAGTTATATTAGGGGAGGGTAATCTTAGGTTATTTGTTTTGTAGTTAAATTAGGTCAATGGATTCGATATATTGGTGTAATTGGTAGATGTAGTACGAGATTTGCTACAGGCAGAATCGCTTTATACACTGCACACACTCGTTTTGCCTATGGAAGAAATTATAAGATGGAGACTGCAGTTCCTTCCTATGGAGTTTTTTTTTATTGCTCTTATCATCAGATAGATGTAGTATTCCTATCTGATGAGAGGCAATTTCTTCTCTTAACCTATTTGTGCTGTTGTATTCGTATTACATTGAACACATCGATATATCAGATGGATTGACGTTGGTTTAACTGCGAACTTTTGGCCTAAGGTTAAATAAGGATAGAATATTTTCTTTTCAAATGCAAATCTATGTAGTCTATTCATACTCGACACTCTAAATAAAAATGCATTAAATTTAAGCTGGGTATAGACGCTTGCATGGATTCATTATCGGTCAATTATGTTTTTGGTTTTATATTTGATCAAAATATATAGACATTCAGTAAATAATAATACCTTACAGTGAGTATCTAAAATGGATTTATTCAGATGTCTTTTAAGTTATTGGTGTCAATGTGGCATCTTATGATGAATGCTATTGGGTTTCTTATAAATTTCCCTCTGCAGTTCCACCAATGACTTTATATTTTGATCATTTATGTTTATTTTGAAATATTTTTTGACTGTATAATCTATGTAACAAATCTATACTCAACATTATAAAACAAACTTTTATAAATCCATCTGTGCGAACTTATAATAGTATAAAAATTAAAAATATAAATTAAAATCTAAAATAAAAGTTAAAAATAATGTTAAATGTTAAAGTAAATATACTAAAATAATAATGTTAAATATATATATATATATATATATATATATATATATATATATATATATATATATATATATATATATATATATATATATATATATATATATGTGTATGTGCATAAATAAATGTTTGTGTGTATAATTACTGGCAGTGACTTATTTTATTCCTTTTTTATATATCTTAGATAGGAATTTAATATAAAATATAAATCTCTGCTGTTCCATTGAGCTAGTGACAATGGGCTAACGACCAGAATCAACCAATATAAATTTTTTTAACTTACGTATCTGCCTACTATATAAATTTTCTAGGTTCAAATGCCTAGTGGCATCCTGTAGTGCAGATTAAGTTAAGTCTCCCTTTCTCTGGATCGTTATAATTGGTCTCCCAACTTGGGCCAATATTAATAAACCATGTATACCCTGAGTAAATTTCTTTTTTCAAAATGAAATATTTTTATCTGTTTACATAAAGTCGTATACTTTAAATCTTATAAAAGTGCTGCCAGTGAGAAATTGCACATATATTAAACATGAGAAAATATTAATAATTCTAAAACTGTAGTTTTATTTGTTAAAAAGAAAGTCAAAAGATTGCAATAATATGTTTTTTTTTGTTGTTTGTTAATATATATTATGCTTTAACGTGTATAGGCACACACAGCCATGTAAGTTTATGATCAAAATGTGATACCTTACGATGAGTACCTTTGGGAATTACCTCAGTGTAACCCTATGTATGCATTTCAATCAGTTACATATAAGTTGGTGGTATTTATAATTGTGCTGCAAATATACACGTTTAAACCCATTATTTTTTAAAACATATTTACCTCAGTGCAACCTTCTTAAATAAATACTTTATAAAATTTGCTTGTCATGCCGTGTGTAAAAATAAAATGTATAAAAAAATAGAACACTTGGGGGGAGGAGGCATAGATGTAAATGGTCCTTGGAAAAACGATAGTCACCATTTGTTTTTGTATATAATCTTTGTAAAAATTACTAACCGAATGTTTTTGTAAATGTTTTCGTTAATCATGTACCGTAATTACTAACCCTAAGTAAAATATTTTTTTAAGCAAGTTTACTGATATGTAATGGGCATATACGTCGTTACATTATTTTTTTTATTAAACACGAAAAAAGAAAAGTTCGCAAATAAAAACTTCTTTTGTTTAAGAATTAAAAATTGAAATATCATCTAAACTCAAATATATATATATATAATTGCACAGATGAAAAAAAAATTATTAAAATAAAATGTTATTAAAAATAGAAAAAGTATTTTAAAGCAAAAACTTAAAAAAAATTAAAGATAAAAATATATCTTTAAGTTTGGAAAACAAATTAATTGATGTTATTGAAAAATAAAAATGATTGTTTTAATTAGTTAAATATAAACTAGCCCTTGGGCATTTAAATTGTATAAGCAAAGGTCAGATAGAAGAGAAAAACAATGGAATCGGACCTTAGTAAAAAGCCCATCACATCGTCATGACATAATGTCCACTGGATCTGAAAGGCTACTATAAAAAGTGAGTGAAGAGAATTAGAGTGAGAGTAGTGTGATAGCGGTGGTGATATGTGTTAGAGCGGAGTTGAAGGAGAAGGGATTGAAAAAATGCACTCTTCAATCCTTTTAGTTTTGCTAAGAAAGAAAAAGAAATGACCTATTATTTTCTACATTGAGGACCAGCAGAAAAGTAAAAGACCTCCGGATGAATAAATAAAACAACCAACAGAATACCAATCTCTTTAGAATAGCATGGGAATTCAAGTTCAAATAGCAAGCAACGGATAATAACTTTTTGAACTCTAAGCTTTAAATATATTTCTAAAACTCCAGTATACTAAACAATAAGAACTTTAATTCTAAAACTTGTTCCGTATTTAAAATAATTGCAATAGTATTTTCTATCTGACAAAACTAAATTATTTATTAATTAGTTATAATTTTATTTGATGTATTTCTTTTGTAAAATCATTTCCATTTATTTATTTATTTATTTATTGTTCTTTAAGTTTTTATTATGATTTTTGTTTTTCGTCAAATTAAATTATATAAATGTTAAACTTAAGTCGGGCATGAATGGCTTTATAGATTTGTAAAGTTATATTAGGGGAGGGTAATCTTAGGTTATTTGTTTCGTAGTTAAATTAGGTCAATGAATTGGATATATTGGTGTAATTAGTAGATGTAGTATGAGATTCGCTATGGGCAAAAATGCTTTATCATCTTTAATTGTATAAAGAATAAAAAAATTACTAGTTTTGACCTTCCCATCTGACTGACTTTTGACAATATATAGAAAATTGAAAGGTAAGAAATTTTAATATCTTACAGTAAGCAAAACACAATGATAGAGTTTTATTTCTTTATTATTAATTAAGCTTATTTTTATATTGCTTTTATAAATCAATGATTTATAAGTATTGATTTATCTAGACAACAAAGATTTTTTTGTTGTTGTTGTTGTTATGCTTGTATACATATTTTAAATTATCCAGCTAAAATCGAAATCACATATACATATTATAATTTTATATATTCGTTGTTGTAAATAATTAGTCAAGTACATGAACTTCTACCATTGGGTTTAGGGTAAGGGTTTATTTTTATTAATATCATTATAGATACCGATGTGGTAGAGATTCATCCTTGACAAAATAAATTACATGTATTAGATTTAATTGTTATTCATATTTTATATTTTTTTGTTAGTCAATAAATGTTTATATAATTTGTTATTTTAATCTGGTCTCTAACTCATCATTATTTCAATATCCACCATCAGCTTTATAGTTCTTCATTATTCACATACCCATTATATACATTATCTTATTTAGTTTTACACCTATTAATATTATTATTATGATAGAGGAAATACATATACATATTTAAGTCATTTATTATAACTTTTATTATATATATACTTATACTGCACCTACATATTTTTTATATATCTTATGCTTAATTGATTTTTTGTAATTAATTATCACTTATATAGAGGTGCAATAACTACTAATAGTGTGATCTTTTTCCCTGATAAGAGAGCTCAGGCAAATACTCCCTGAGTTCGAATACTGTGGTATAACGTGGCTAGAAAGGGGTGAGAATTGGATGAACTGACCCAGCTTGTATCTAGGTTAATAAAAATAGGTAGAGCTAGTCTATTGGAAGTAGGTACAATCATAGGTTATGTATTTCATTGCGTAATCACTTGCATCCTATCCGAAGACCCAAAGTCTGACCATAGTAAGATGCACTCACCCTATCTCTTCTGGAAACAACCAGCCCATTACAATATATATATAAGAGAGATATTAGTTTTGATTATATAATTAATTAAAAAAATGGAACAGACAATTCACGTGATTGAACCCTGTTATGTCAAAAGATTTTTGTATTCTAGGGCTAAAAGTATGACTATACAGATTTGTTATTTATTGTTTCACATGTTAATTGGTTATATTTTGACATATATGTAAGAGAGTTATTATTTGTTAATAATTAAGAAAATTGAACAAATAATATAAGTGACTAAATCCTGCTATGTCTAAATATTTTTGTATTCTAGGGTTAAAAGTATGGCTTAGGTAATTTTTAAATTTAGATAAAATAAAATATCCAGAGCTAGTATATATAAGTATGTTGCATATGATGAAAAGTCATTAGCATTTGATTTAGTATAATAAAAATGAAATATTGTAGAAATAGCAATGGTTTATTTGGAGTATAGATAAATGTTGATTGAGTTTTAACTTAAATGAATAATTAACAATCCCACGTTTGATAAAATATGCCAATGCTTTATATTATAGTCATACTGCAAGAGGTTCCCTATAGAACTGTAATCCTCAACTCTATACTAGCATTTTTATATTTTAATTACTCCCACCATATTAGTCCCAATTACAGACCTATGCTAAAGGTATGTTACATTACTCTACAGAGCATTTTATTGCTCTGTAATCCACCAGTCTATTTTAATCTTGCATTACTATTCCATCAATTGCAGAAGCATTTGGAAGGCATAGTGAGATTGCCATATTCATTTCATACATTATTTTTACTATATTTATTCTTTATAGTTTTTTAATATTTTTTAACAATTTGTTTACTATATAAATGGACATACCAATGATGTCTTTAAACTTCTGCTATGTTCTTCAATGTCTTCTTTTTGCAGGTACTTCTGGCTAGAGTTGTCCTCTTTGTTTGCCAAATTACCTTGTCTGGCATCTTCTTGATTTTTTTCTTGTCTGAGACCTTTACCTGTTTTTCATTTTCTTTGGATGAGATTACTTTCTTCTGGTTATGGAGTAAATTTTAAGATCTTCAATTCTCAATGTGTTTATGTACTAACACATCTTATCATTATTATTTAACCTCATCAAACTTAGATGCATTAATACAATTATTATTCTTCAATAATGTGTTCTATTACCCCACAACCCTAAAAATGTCATACCTTGTATCACTTTTATCTTCAATTTACATTCTCTGGCTAAATTAATTCATGTGATTTTTTTCACTAGAGCTTTGCAAACTACATATTTGCCATTACCTTAAATGGTATATCTTCATGTCATTTAACATCTACTGTCTTAGCTTTATATCATTCATCCATCAACAATAATTAATTCAAATGTATTTCTTATATTACTGTTCAATAATTATACTCTTTGACAAAAATTGGCAGTTTTGCATTGTAGGCTTTTATTTTTTTGTCTCCTTCCTGACGTCTATTTCTGTCATGCAGATTTTCCATATATTTAGACATTATTGATTTAGAACAGTCAATTTAATTTTTCTATTTCTCTTTTTAAGACACCTTTTCTGAGATTTTAGATGCACACAACTAAGTTGTACTTGTATTAGTACTTTCAATACTAGTCACATAACTATGATACCTTTAACTCTATAAGATTTCACTTTTTTTTAACTATATAACTTTATCAATAATGTTAAAATGTTTAAAGAAAGATTACATTATGATTGACAATTAAATAAATAATTTGCTGAGCAATTTTTTCAACATGGAAAGAGGTCATAGTCGAAATGCTATGATTATGATACCCCCCCCCGCCGCCATGGGTTGAAAGCAATGCTTAGCAAAATTATTATTTAATTATCAGACAAAATTTAATCTTTTCTTTTAGATGTTTTAATGTTACTAAAAGAGTATAATACCTTTAGTTTTTCATCAATTATACTGTTTACTAGCAAGTATATTTCCATGTCTGCTATATATTGTTGCCATTCTATTTAATCATTTACATGAATTCCACAATGGGACATTTTCACACTGCCACATGTGGCTTGTCACTACTTATGCTAAGTGCAAGTTACTACTACTGTGGTGAGAGTAAGGGCATTGTTAACTGCATCAGAACTACTGTCCACTGTCTGCACTGTATTACATGTACAACATCTTGCCTTCTTGTATCTGAGCTAATCCTCTTGTCAGTAGCTGAGTACTATCTAATGTATTCCAATCCTATTAGTTGTGCCAATTCTATAGCATGCCTGAAGTGGCAAAACAGGTTTCGCTTTACTGATAAATGATGTTTGTAGGCATGATAATCAGTTTCTGACAGCCACCCTAAATAAATATTCTTATCAAAATGCATGCTAATGAGGTGTAAAATACCAGAATACATAGTTCAGACCATTGGTTTGTACAATATATTATTTTTTTCTACATTAAAAAACAGCTTTTTAAATATACTTACTTAGCTTGTGCATTATAGTTTTTGCCCAAAGGCTTACATAAATGTTAAAAGATTAAGGTTACTTGTATAAAGTCATGCAATCTATTTATTACCTACAGAGTAGATCTCTCTTGAACTGCAACTTTATTTTCTTGCTTAAATATTAACACTGATACTACCCTAGTAGTCCTTATGTAGTCTGAGATTGTATTGTGCTTTCATTCTTTAAAATGCAGCTACCATGGAAATGATATGCAACTTTTAACCATTAGTATGGATGTCTTTTTAAATATTTTTATTCCATGCGTGCTAATTACAGAAATATATTAATGACATGCCATATCATTTTACAGAAGTATTTCATGACTTCCTAATCCATGATCATATTTAAATCTTGCATTACTTAGGACTTTAATTACAGAAGCATATTAATTGCTTATAATTCTATTAATGTATTTAGTAATCAGATTATCACATTTGTTTAACCACTTAATTTTTTTGTTACATTTTATTTACACGTACTATTCCAATATTTTCTAACAACTTATTTACTCTGTAAATGGTTATAGCGCATATTTACAAAAAAGAAAAAGAAGATTCATGTCCTTCAAGAATATCTCTTGTTGACTGAAGTTTTTAATATCGATTTAACAGTTTCTGAAGTGATTTCAATGAAGATAATTTATATTAAAATGTGTCAATGTCACGTGATGCTTTTCAGCGAAGAAGAGTGAGTCTGTCTTTTGCAAATTTACAGCTTAGGAAATAAAACTTTTTTATATATAAAAAACAAATACCATGATAAAAATAGTATAGATTGAATAATATTAATTGTAGAATATCTATTATCCAAAATTATAATCCAAAAACATTTCAAAAATAAACTTTAACATTTAAAGTTAAATTAATTTCTACACACATTTATAAACAAAATTAAATATAATATAGATTTTAGCACAGAATTTCAAGTTCCCGTCAGCTATTTACTCTATCTCATATAACCGATACATGATAAAGATAAATGATCTCCATTATATGTATTTCATGCTGAACCAGTACCCATCCGTTGGTCCAGGTCATCATCTTCCACACACATATAAAATCAGTTCCCGGTTTATATTAAGATAGAAATCTTCAAAATTTAACACACATGCTTCAATCTACTCCACCCTCCAACTCAGCGAATTAACCATTCGGTTTATACCTGTAAATGAATAAGCCTAATTGCAGCTGACTATCTCAGCAGAGTGTGAGTTTGCAAAGAGAAAGTAAAAAATTTGGTTTTGAGATCTAAAAAATTCACAAATATGAAAACGATATGAAATTAAAATTTCATGGTTAGATGATCTCTTATCTGTAATATATTAATTTGGAACATATTAACTATCTACATGTTAATCATTTTGATAATTATAAAACAATATTAAGATATTTATTGATTCTGTTGTAAATAACTGAAGTAGGAAAAGTTTAAGATATTTTTTTAATATATGGAATATATATGTATTTTAAGGATTTATATTATACATCTTTGCAACAGAAAAAAAACATAATTTATTGATAGATTAGTCTGTCAAGATAAAGGAAATCACATTGCAAATTTCTCAAAAGGTTAAAATAAATCAATACTTTCACAAATTACTTTTCAGTAAAAAAAAAAAAAAACGTAATTAAACAAAATAAATGAGCTGAATGTTTTATAATTAATATATATATATATGCACACATAGCGTATATATTATACAACTATTTAGAAAAAAAAATACTACTGTTAGATATATTTTACAATGAGGTATTTTAAAAAACAATTTAATATATATATAATAAAAACAACCATCTCTCAACTATTTCTTTAATATAAATGAGCATTTTTATTGCAAACATTATTGTTTCTTTATATTTATAAGGAGGTGAGTACTAATCAATTATCTATTATTTCATATTAACAACTGAAATACAGGCTTATTATATACCTGTGTCTATATATATATATATAAAATACATATTTTGCGGGTTCATCCGTGTTAAAAACTTTTAATATCAATACACTGACGTTTCGACTTGGTCACACAAGCCATCCACAGAGTTATAAAAAGGTAGAAAGACGGTTGTAGAGGCGCTACAATCACTGGTTTGAATAAAACATTAAAAATCCCACCAATAGCAAAAATGTTAAATTTAAGAATGTTTTTTAAAGAAATCTTTCCAAATAGGAGGAAGTTTGCACGTATCATCTCGCTTATTGATACAATCTGGCCTTTTAAGTATCTCAATGGCTTCTCTGATTTTGCATTGGTAGAGATTATACATCTGGATATGATCCTGGTACTAGAAAAATCTATTTTATGACCTGAATCTATAGTATGGAGTGAGAGTGCTGATGATGATGAGTGTTGTTTAACTGCATTAGCATGCTCATCTCTCCTAACACTGATGCGACGATTACTCATACCTATGTAAGAAGCTTTACAATTTTTACATGAGATTTGATAGACACCATGAGATTCAAGAAGGATTGAATCCTTAGGCTTGGTTATTATATTGCTGATCTTTTGATGAGCAGAAAATGCTGTATCTATATTATAGCGTTTTAATATACGTCCGATACTGTCTGTAGTTCCTTTTACATATGGAACACAAATCCTAATAGCTGACTTATCATCTTTTTGTTTCCTATTTTGTCTATTTTGGGCTTGAAATAAGGCTTTTTTTATAAATTTGTAATTATAACTATTTGCTAATAAAACACTATTAATATGATTTATTTCTTCTTTCAGATGTGTGTCATCTGAAAGGTTAATTGCTCTATTTAAAAGAGTTTTGGCTACAGAAACTATCTGAGTTGGGTGATGATGAGAATGGAAATGTAAATATCTGTCTGTGTGTGTATCCTTTCTGTAAATAGAAAAAGATAAACTATTTGGTGTTCTGGTGACTAGAACATCAAGAAAAGGAAGTTTTCCATCAGACTCTGTCTCCATTGTAAATTTAATATGAGGATGCATATTATTTAAATGTAAGAAAAAATCATCTAATGTATTTTTTCCATGTTGCCATATGACAAAAGTGTCATCTATGTATCTGAGCCAAATGAGAGGTTTTAAAGATGATGATTCTAAAGCACGAGTTTCTATATATTCCATGAATAAATCAGCTATTACTCCTGAGATAGGTGAGCCCATGGGAGTACCAAAAACTTGTCTGTAATGCTGTCCATTGTATACAAAATATGTATTTAAGAGACAATGTTTAATCAAAGCAATAATATGGTCTGGTGAATTGCAACGTTGTGAGATTATATTTAAAGCTTCATCAATTGGAATGTTTGTAAACAAAGACACGACATCAAAACTGACCAGAATGTCATTAGCATTAATTTTTAAACTTTTTAAAACAGAAATAAAATGAAGAGAGTTTTTAATATATGATTTAATAGATGGGATTGTAGGTTTAATGAAATCCGATAAGTATCTAGCTAAAATATGAGTTGGAGAACCTATTGCACTTACTATTGGACGAAGAGGGGTATCTGGTTTGTGAATTTTTGGAAGTCCATAAAATTTATATATATATAAAATATATATATATATATGTAATAGATAGGGTATATGATCACAGATTTTCACACTACCCACCACTCTCCACTCTAACAAAATAAATGAGCTGAATATTTTATAATTAATATATATATATATATGCACACATAGCGTATATATTATACAACTATTTAGAAAAAAAAATACTACTGTTAGATATATTTTACAATGAGTTATTTTAAAAAACAATTTAATATATATATATAATAAAAACAACCATCTCCCAACTATTTCTTTAATATAAATGAGCATTTTTATTGCAAACATTATTGTTTCTTTATATTTATAAGGAGGTGAGTACTAATCAATTATCTATTATTTCATATTAACAACTGAAATACAGGCTTATTATATACCTGTGTCTATATATATATATATAAAATACATATTTTGCGGGTTCATCCGTGTTAAAAACTTTTAATATCAATACACTGACGTTTCGACTTGGTCACACAAGCCATCCACAGAGTTATAAAAAGGTAGAAAGACGGTTGTAGAGGCGCTACAATCACTGGTTTGAATAAAACATTAAAAATCCCACCAATAGCAAAAATGTTAAATTTAAGAATGTTTTTTAAAGAAATCTTTCCAAATAGGAGGAAGTTTGCACGTATCATCTCGCTTATTGATACAATCTGGCCTTTTAAGTATCTCAATGGCTTCTCTGATTTTGCATTGGTAGAGATTATACATCTGGATATGATCCTGGTACTAGAAAAATCTATTTTATGACCTGAATCTATAGTATGGAGTGAGAGTGCTGATGATGATGAGTGTTGTTTAACTGCATTAGCATGCTCATCTCTCCTAACACTGATGCGACGATTACTCATACCTATGTAAGAAGCTTTACAATTTTTACATGAGATTTGATAGACACCATGAGATTCAAGAGGGATTGAATCCTTAGGCTTGGTTATTATATTGCTGATCTTTTGATGAGCAGAAAATGCTGTATCTATATTATAGCGTTTTAATATACGTCCGATACTGTCTGTAGTTCCTTTTACATATGGAACACAAATCCTAATAGCTGACTTATCATCTTTTTGTTTCCTATTTTGTCTATTTTGGGCTTGAAATAAGGCTTTTTTTTATAAATTTGTAATTATAACTATTTGCTAATAAAACACTATTAATATGATTTATTTCTTCTTTCAGATGTGTGTCATCTGAAAGGTTAATTGCTCTATTTAAAAGAGTTTTGGCTACAGAAACTATCTGAGTTGGGTGATGATGAGAATGGAAATGTAAATATCTGTCTGTGTGTGTATCCTTTCTGTAAATAGAAAAAGATAAACTATTTGGTAGAATGGAAATGTAAATATCTGTCTGTGTGTGTATCCTTTCTGTAAATAGAAAAAGATAAACTATTTGGTGTTCTGGTGACTAGAATATCAAGAAAAGGGAGTTTTCCATCAGACTCTGTCTCCATTGTAAATTTAATATGAGGATGCATATTATTTAAATGTAAGAAAAAATCATCTAATGTATTTTTTCCATGTTGCCATATGACAAAAGTGTCATCTATGTATCTGAGCCAAATGAGAGGTTTTAAAGATGATGATTCTAAAGCACGAGTTTCTATATATTCCATGAATAAATCAGCTATTACTCCTGAGATAGGTGAGCCCATGGGAGTACCAAAAACTTGTCTGTAATGCTGTCCATTGTATACAAAATATGTATTTAAGAGACAATGTTTAATCAAAGCAATAATATGGTCTGGTAAATTGCAACGTTGTGAGATTATATTTAAAGCTTCATCAATTGGAATGTTTGTAAACAAAGACACGACATCAAAACTGACCAGAATGTCATTAGCATTAATTTTTAAACTTTTTAAAACAGAAATAAAATGAAGAGAGTTTTTAATATATGATTTAATAGATGGGATTGTAGGTTTAATGAAATCCGATAAGTATCTAGCTAAAATATGAGTTGGAGAACCTATTGCACTTACTATTGGACGAAGAGGGGTATCTGGTTTGTGAATTTTTGGAAGTCCATAAAATTTTGGACAGACACAAGATTTTTCACGAGGGATTATTTTATTTTTTATCTCTGTTTCAATAGGTGATTTATTAATAATAGCTTTTGTTGTTTTTTCCAAATATGTAGTATGATCTCTTTTTGATAGTTTATAAGTTTTATCACTAAGCAGATCTAAAATTTTATTATGGTAAATGTCACGATCCATTACAACTGTGGCATTACCTTTATCAGCTGGAAGTACAACAATTGATTTGTCCGATTTTATATTATTTAATGCTTGTCTTTCTTTCTTTGAAAAATTATTTTTAGGAAGCTTAGCTTTTTTTAAAATATTACAAATCTCAGCTCTAGCTAAATCAGCCGATGTAGAATCAATTTTATCAAGAGCTGATTCAACATTACAGACAATTTTCTCAAAAGGTATCCGGGAAGGTGTTAAAGCAAAATTGAAACCTTTTTCTAAAACCGAAATTTCATCTGTAGAGAGGGCTTTCTTAGATAAATTGTAAACGTTTTTTTGATTTGGATACATAATGTTTGGGGATTGTGTTCTAATTAGCATTTGCAATTTTTTCTTTTGCTTTGCTGTTACCAATTCCGAATCTTTAAATGATCGAAAACTTGCAATACGATCAAAACTAGTCCACAGTAAAGGATGTATTTTATTACTAAGGAATAAACGTAAATGTAGCAATACTTTATCAATTTTGTCTAAATTTTTCCGAGTTTCTTTAATAAAAGAGTTTAAAATAATATTGCTAGTTTTCCTTAGAATTTTACTAACATTATAGTTGTTCTTGTGAAACACAATTTTACAGCAAGTGGGTATAACATTGTGATTTTTGCACGCTAACAAAAAAGATAAATTACAAAGTAACTTACATTTCTTACTCCACGTTCTTTCAAATATACGAAGCTGTTTAAAAATTTCCTCCCCGTAGAGGTTAGTAATGTTAAAACGAAGATTTGCACGGGTTAAATATATAAAATACATATTTTGCGGGTTCATCCGTGTTAAAAACTTTTAATATCAATATACTGACGTTTCGACTTGGTCACACAAGCCATCCACAGAGTTATAAAAAGGTAGAAAGATGGTTGTAGAGGCGCTACAATCACTGGTTTGAATAAAACATTAAAAATCCCACCAATAGCAAAAATGTTAAATTTAAGAATGTTTTTTAAAGAAATCTTTCCAAATAGGAGGAAGTTTGCACGTATCATCTCGCTTATTGATACAATCTGGCCTTTTAAGTATCTCAATGGCTTCTCTGATTTTGCATTGGTAGAGATTATCACATCTGGATATGATCCTGGTACTAGAAAAATCTATTTTATGACCTGAATCTATAGTATGGAGTGAGAGTGCTGATGATGATGAGTGTTGTTTAACTGCATTAGCATGCTCATCTCTCCTAACACTGATGCGACGATTACTCATACCTATGTAAGAAGCTTTACAATTTTTACATGAGATTTGATAGACACCATGAGATTCAAGAAGGATTGAATCCTTAGGCTTGGTTATTATATTGCTGATCTTTTGATGAGCAGAAAATGCTGTATCTATATTATAGCGTTTTAATATACGTCCGATACTGTCTGTAGTTCCTTTTACATATGGAACACAAATCCTAATAGCTGACTTATCATCTTTTTGTTTCCTATTTTGTCTATTTTGGGCTTGAAATAAGGCTTTTTTATATAAATTTGTAATTATAACTATTTGCTAATAAAACACTATTAATATGATTTATTTCTTCTTTCAGATGTGTGTCATCTGAAAGGTTAATTGCTCTATTTAAAAGAGTTTTGGCTACAGAAACTATCTGAGTTGGGTGATGATGAGAATGGAAATGTAAATATCTGTCTGTGTGTGTATCCTTTCTGTAAATAGAAAAAGATAAACTATTTGGTGTTCTGGTGACTAGAACATCAAGAAAAGGAAGTTTTCCATCAGACTCTGTCTCCATTGTAAATTTAATATGAGGATGCATATTATTTAAATGTAAGAAAAAATCATCTAATTTATTTTTTCCATGTTGCCATATGACAAAAGTGTCATCTATGTATCTGAGCCAAATGAGAGGTTTTAAAGATGATGATTCTAAAGCACGAGTTTCTATATATTCCATGAATAAATCAGCTATTACTCCTGAGATAGGTGAGCCCATGGGAGTACCAAAAACTTGTCTGTAATGCTGTCCATTGTATACAAAATATGTATTTAAGAGACAATGTTTAATCAAAGCAATAATATGGTCTGGTGAATTGCAACGTTGTGAGATTATATTTAAAGCTTCATCAATTGGAATGTTTGTAAACAAAGACACGACATCAAAACTGACCAGAATGTCATTAGCATTAATTTTTAAACTTTTTAAAACAGAAATAAAATGAAGAGAGTTTTTAATATATGATTTAATAGATGGGATTGTAGGTTTAATGAAATCCGATAAGTATCTAGCTAAAATATGAGTTGGAGAACCTATTGCACTTACTATTGGACGAAGAGGGGTATCTGGTTTGTGAATTTTTGGAAGTCCATAAAATTTATATATATATAAAATATATATATATATATATATATGTAATAGATAGGGTATATGATCACAGATTTTCACACTACCCACCACTCTCCACTCTAACAAAATAAATGAGCTGAATATTTTATAATTAATATATATATATATATGCACACATAGCGTATATATTATACAACTATTTAGAAAAAAAAATACTACTGTTAGATATATTTTACAATGAGTTATTTTAAAAAACAATTTAATATATATATATAATAAAAACAACCATCTCCCAACTATTTCTTTAATATAAATGAGCATTTTTATTGCAAACATTATTGTTTCTTTATATTTATAAGGAGGTGAGTACTAATCAATTATCTATTATTTCATATTAATAACTGAAACACAGGCTTATTATATACCTGTGTGTATATATATATATATATATATATATATATATATAATAGATAGGGTATATGATCACAGACTTTCACACGACCCACCACTCTCCACTCTAACAAAATAAATGAGCTGAATATTTTATAATTAATATATATATATATGCACACATAGCGTATATATTATACAACTATTTAGAAAAAAAAATACTACTGTTAGCTAAATTTTACAATGAGGTATTTTAAAAAACAATTTAATATATATATATATATAATAAAAACAACCATCTCCCAACTATTTCTTTAATATAAATGAGCATTTTTATTGCAAACTTTATTGTTTCTTTATATTTATAAGGAGGTGAGTACTAATCAATTATCTATTATTTCATATTAATAACTGAAACACAGGCTTATTATATACCTGTGTCTATATATATATTCTAACCTGATAAAATAAATGAATTCAATTAAAAAAGAATTCGGAAGCATAACGATTCGTATATGAAGATCTTCACCCGTATAGAACGGTAACAAACCATATTTATTACCTAATATAGCTCGACATTTGGTTAGTTATAATAATTCAGCTACAGCGATATGCAGTTCAGACAGAGATAGAATTAAAAAAAATTATCATTAATAAAATAAATTTAAAAGGAAAATTTAGAATAACTAACATTCTTTCTCTATCCAAAACACATTCTCTGAGCTGTAAGTACTTGCACTGTTCGACAATGATGATGATGATGATTTCATGTCATTGTTAATATTACTGACTAAAATAAAACATTCATTAATTTGCCAATATGATCTCTATATTTTTATTATTATACAATTAGAAGTTTCAATCTCTTAAGCCATGCCACGCTTGTAATATTGATCATAATTAATCACTCCTTAATTTAAGAGCACTTATAATAATGACACTAATCTCAGGGTTCTCTGTTATATTTAATAAAATGCTCGGCAGTATTGTGTTGTCGCATATGACTGACATTCTGGTTGGCTATAGGAAACATTTACCTTATTAAATTCCAGGTGTCTTCATCCACACATCAACTATTATAATATTTAACGAGATGATAACCATATTCAATAACAACGCATAATTTTGAATAATACAGCCCTTTTATCCAGAATCTCAGTCGGAATGATAAAAAGACAAGGGTGCTTTTGTGTCCTTCCATTATCCATGACAACACAATAATTTAACTAAGATTTATTACTTAGACACTTCACTTAAATGTGGACGAAACAATGGGCAACCAAAACTGGTAGTTTGGGGAATAAAGTGATTTTACACACACATAAAATAAAATGTCTTGGTCTGAAGTTTTCAATTCCATAAATAATTCTTATTAAATTAAAATATACTGAAATATTCTGATCTGCTTACAATTGTCTATCTGGTGTATTGAATTTAAGATTTCATAAATGATTTCGGACTCAAGAAAAGTATTGCAAATATTATGCAAATACATTTTTATTTAGCACACAAGAAAAATGACTCAAAACAACTTGTAACAAGACTATAATTTATTATTAAATTATAACAAGATTCTAATTTATTATTACAGTTTAACAAAACTATCCTTTATGATTAACATAATAAACAAACATATACAATTTATTCGATCCCATATGGATAAAACAAAATATAACTAACATTAATTCGTCTATACTTTTAGACCTGGATTCGAACTACTTCATCTTCTTTTTACATTTATGCAAATTGAATATAACAAAATAAATATTATTATCGATACATCAACTCATCCGTTTAGTGTATCTTATATGACTGGCTGCTTAACTTTATTAACTAACTATTTATTTTAAAATAAAAATAATCTGATTCTAGGCAATGCGTACAAACGATTTTTATTATCTTATCTTTAATCAAATGATAGTTTTTTATTTAGAT
Source organism: Epiperipatus broadwayi (assembly GCA_028023455.1). NCBI lineage: Eukaryota > Metazoa > Onychophora > Udeonychophora > Euonychophora > Peripatidae > Epiperipatus > Epiperipatus broadwayi. The sequence goes on from JAQFVV010000040.1 coordinate 4,326,060, forward strand.
AACTTATTATAATTTATGGGTTATGTATCAGAAGTTACACTTATTATTTTTAATATTTATCTTAATAACAACTGAAGTTGTTATACACACTGTTTTTTTTTTAGTATAAGTTATATTGTGAGTGCTACTTAATAATTAACCCGAATTAAACCTAGTATTTGAACCCTCCATTGGCAAATAAAAATTTCTAAATCACGCAATTTTAAACTTACTCTCTCCATTGACTTACGTGTGGATTACCAGCACTATTCCGCCGCACAATCCAGACATTGATCATATATACTAGCACGCTAATTTTACTAAATGGATCTTGAGGAATTAACCTCCCATATACCCGTTATCTTGCCATAACTTTCTAAACAAAACACAATATTCAACACCTTCCGTGGTGGAATTATCTCTATTTTCTCATGAGGAATATGGAATAACACCGAAGGTCTGTAGGGTTAACTACTACATTAAAATAGTTTGGTGGGTCCTTGCCTCTTACTGGGCATAATAGGAACACACACCAAATATAATCCTCTCCTGGCATTTTAACGAATGAAATACACTAAATACGATATAAATTACTGATCGTCCTAACTCTGAGAAGCGATCACTTGGGTTATAAACATACCCGAATACTAGACTTATCTATTCCCCTCATGGAAAATAAAGCTTTTGGGGAGATCATTTTCCATCCCACAAAATAAAGACATTACAATTATTACTTATGCGAATATTAAGCATATACCAATGCTATATCGGGGCAAGACAAGCAAATACACTAATTACACTAAATTTATGTTCCGGGGTATACTTAGATCAACGTCTGAAATCAATGGCTATCACAGAATAAAACATAATACTTTTCACCTTTGCCAAAGAAACATTCAACAAGTAATTGGTAGTATAGTATCTTGAACTAAATCAAGTGAATGTGTTAATAAAGAATAATTGGGAATAAGTTCCTCAATTAACATAGTATAAATTTGTTTCAAACTTTAAATAAGTAATATCCTGTATAGCACTTCTCTTTAATTACTTCTGATAATTTTAACTAGATATTTTACCTATTAAGTATCTAAATTTTTCTTCTTTTACGCATCTAACATATAAATTTATACCCATAATTGCATATCATAAGTAAACACATTTTATAAAAAAAAATTTTTTTTCCATGTCAAATATAAATTTAACCTAGAATAATTACATGAAAACATACCTTTATGATTACAAGGTCATTTAAATATTACTTGACTATACAGCCTTTCACCTGTTGATATAAAAAAAAAATACACATAATTTTACAAATTAGTAAAAAAAATCATTACTTAACAAGTGCTTATTATCTCACTAGAAAAATGTTTTCTGTTGGGCAATTTATCCAGATGAAGAACTTGATCCATTCGTAGTTCACGAAGCAAATTTAAAATAAGAAACACATTTTATTATTTCATTTATATAAAAGTTGCCTCCATTCTGGTGCAATTAATAAATTAGCAAAGAAAACATAGCAGCGTTGGATGTTAATTCTTCTTTGAATTAACTGCTATAATTTTGGGGATCCAAGAAAACAATACATATTTTAACATGACGAATATTTGATGATAGACGATCACATATACAATTCTTTTCTTTTTACTATTGGTGATACATATCATTTTTAGCTAGCTGGCTTAGGAAGAAAACTAATGCACGAATTTTCCAAAACACTATTATTATAACGACTGCAGCTGACTTACGTGGATATAAAGCTTTAACGACTCCAGTTGATGTATAATATAACATATTATATTATGGTTATAATTAAGTCACTAATGTTTGTAGTTTTTATTCCCACTCTAGGAATTGTAATTTGTCTTTAATAAGGAATTCTCCGTAAAATGCACACATACAAATTTTCCGATATTTGCCTTGAGAAAATTTATATTTTCTTTTTAAAAAATATACAGGTGCATAAGTAAATATCATTGATCATTAATATTATTTTTAGATAATTTTCAGTGAATAAAACATATTTTAACGTGGGGAACTTACATTATTTTCAAAGCAGACAATTTCTTTTAGAAAGAGCGCGAAATTTTCTAGTTAACTTTCCTTGGCTTTTATAATATGTCTTTTAATTATAATTTTTCTTTTATACCACGAAAAAATAATTAAATAAGGTAAAGTTAACAAATCATTGATTATTTCCTGGAAATTACTTATATTACTTATTTTAAATATAATGACATTTTCCATGATTGCTGTAGTCAATACGGTCATTTTGAACTTTAGCAAAAGATAGTATATTTTTGCGTATAAAAAGCTTTAAAATAGGTAGATGGCAACAGAAAACAGAATATCTTATCAAAAAGGATTAGCCACGCATGATATTATTAACAATTTACTGGACTTATATTTATTTCTGCAATAAAAAATAATAAAAAATTTGTTACCGAATTTCAGTACTGCTTCTTCCTTGTAAAACTAATGTCAGACTAAACTTTCTTCAAAATTTGGCGGTCTTCTTTTAGCGACCTCTTACAGAAAAATAATCATTTAATTATACATACACAAAAGAAAGGGGAAAAAAAAAACTTATTACAGTTATATTTTTCCGTATGATTTAAATGGATTACAAAGTAATTTGATAAATAATAAAAAATAATAAATACATTAAATTAACAATGTTTATAAGTGATGTATAATTCTGTATACATTATTATCTAAAATAATTTAAAAATTACCAGAAGTTATTGTGCTTTATGATAAGATACTCATCTACTCCCCCCCCTCTACCCATCCAAAATCAATTACTGTTTATGATATGTGCTTTTATACTATATTAAATTGCTCTTATTGTTAATATTTTAATTAAATTATTCATGCTCTTCTTCAAAATGACATCAAATTACTAAATTTATTAGTTATTTGCTTAAAACACGTTAAAGTGAGTAAATAGCATATTTTATTAATCACTTAATATTATTATTATTTTACTTTTTTTTTTATTTTCCAAAAAAGGATAGCATTGTTTTCCCATGGAAATAATGCCAAATAAACCAAGTGTCAATAACACTAGGTTACAATATATATATATATATATATATATATATATATATATATATATATATATATATATATATATATATATATATATATATATATATATATAATAGATAGGGTATATGAGCACAGACTTTCACACGACCCACCACTCTCCACTCTATCTACCCAAACACATATATGTCGAAAAGATAAATAATCACCAATATCCGTATTTCATGCTAAACCGGCAATCATCAGTTGGTCCAGATTATTGTCTCCATACATATATACTATAAGTGCTCAGATATATATTAAGATAGACAATCCTCATACTTTAATGGACAGGCTTCAATCTACTCTACACTCCTACTCTTCAACCGTCTATCCAATTGAAAATCTGATGATGGAATGCACATATATTGGTGATTATTTATCCTTTCGACATATATGTGTTTGGGTGTATCAGTGTTATTAGATAGAGGGGAGAGTGGTGGGTCATGTGAAAGTCTGTGCTCATATACCCTATTTCATATTAAGTAAATCATTATTTCATATTAAGTAAAACAAATCACTAAAGTATAAAGACTGCTGTAATTATTGTTTTTATATAAAATGTATACATTTTATGGTTTTAGATTTGAACTACTCAACAAAATAAAATATACAACTACAAATTGTTGTTACACAAGCAAGCATATTGTGAATACAATTTTCACACATATAAAAAAATATATAGAAAAAAATATTAAACCCAGATAATTTTTTTTCTTTTGCTGTTATAAATGTATTTTTAAGATTCAAAGCTGTATCTGACAATCACTTATTACCAAATCAATTTTTAAATAATAAAGATAAAAACCAAAAAACAAACAAGAGATGAGATTTACAGTGCACTATAATTTGGAAATGATTGACTACTTAAGCTTACAATGGATAGCTGCACAGCAATAGAAAAGAGTCTACGTTGGTATGCAAATAGAAGAAAAATATCTCCTATTTACTTTTATACCAAAAAAAGAGATTGTAAAACTGAAAAAATAAAAATTATATATAATAATAAATAATAATAATAATAATAATAATAATAATAATAATAATAATAATAATAATAATAATAATAATAATAATAATAATAATAATAATAATAATAATAATAATAATAATAATAATAATAATAATAATAATAATAATAATAATAATAATAATAATAATAATAATAATAATAATAATAATAATAATAATAATAATAATAATAATAATAATAATAATAAAGATTTAGGCATCAAAACTATATTAATTTAATAAAATTAGAATTATAGATAAATGTAAATAAAAAATAAAAAATGAAGATATAGTTACAGAAAACCAAGATAGATTGATTAGTAATAAAGAAGAAAAAACATTAAAAAACGATAATGTTGTTAACAGAAAATAATAGAAAGTAATTAAATTTTAAAAAATCAATATTACATGTAAAGTAAAACATAATATAAAAGTTATAAAAATAAAGTTAAAATAAAGAATATATATAAATAATTGAAATTAAAAAATAAAGATTACATATAAAAATATGCAAGATATTTAAAAAGGAAAAAATATATATGATAATATGTGATATGATCTGACAAGTTACTCAGAACTTACAATTCCTGCAATGATTCTTTTCTATATCTCTAGGTTTATCATATTTCCAAATGTGTGCACATTTATAAGATCACAAACACAATGCAGTCATTAATTATATTTTTATCAGTTTACTTGTGGAATAAATAAACCTGACAATACGAATGGTGCAATAAGCTAATCATTAAATTAATAATCTTATTTCAAGCATATTATAGAAATCCATAAAACATTTATCTGATATAACTAACATATACTATCTGACAATAATTACACCGGAATGAAAAAGGAGAGGAAAATAACAATAAATAAATATTCACACATATGCACATGAGGGTTAACCAAAACTCCGAATTCAAACTTAATTCTTCAATAAATATCTACCAACTTTAGGACACAAATGTTGCAGAACTCAGCCGACTTATCATCAATAAATGGAGCATTTGCCACTTCATTTAAGAAATACAACTATCTCATCACATGCTATCAAACAAGAATATACACTACCACCCACGGTTTAACAAGTAAGTAATCAAGGAGAGTATTACTCAATCCACATAGCAAAAATCATCCCTTCGATCACTTCTTCATCCAAATGTACTCAATGCATTTCATATATACACAAATCTATAAGCAGACAAACTCTTAATTCTCCATTTTCCTTTAACATATGGCACCAAACAAAACTAATAGAAAAACAAAGATGGAAATCTGACTTTTATAAACAATTTATGATAGTGCACACACATGCGAACATACGTTCATGTATAAAATATTTGTAAATCACATCAGATAATATTAGCAATAACTAAATTATAAATGAGTCCAATATCTTTAAAATTTATGAGTTTCAAATTAGTATGAATACTATTAAATAAGCTTAATAATGCAGCAATACTGGCCTAAATGTTTTCATGTATCTAATTTTCCACTAATAATATGAGCACAGGAATATATAATATTTACATAATACAACAAAAAGAAAATATTACCGGTTTAATATAAGCCAACGAACATCACATGACCACCACCTCTTATGCTTGTGTATAACTGTTGTTAAAACAGGCAAAACTCACTATATATATTGCCACACACAGCTAGCTAGAGTAATCAATTGATGCCAGAAGGCTCTAAGTGCAGTGCTCTCAGATCCAAAGCTCCTCACTGACGAAGGCCATAAGCCAGAAACTAGTCTGGGGATATTGGATGAGTAGGCACTAGATGGGTATTTTATGCACAAGCCTTCTGGCATTCATTGATTACTCTAGCTTGCTGTGTGTGGCAATATATATAGTGAATTTTGCCTGTTTTAACAACAGTTATACAGAAGCATAAGAGGTGGAGGTCATGTGATGTTTATTGGCTTAAAATCAATCCTGCCTAATAGGATATTGGCGGCTGTTGTTATTAAAGAACCAAAGACACCAAAATGTATGGGTACTGAACTGGGTTCAGACCCATATGACTGTATAAGCTAATTGTCTTGGATTGAAAACATTAAGGTGTTTTTTTCAAGTTAAGACTCATAGTTTTGTAGTTAAATGGAGATAAAAAGTGGTTTCTGGAGGGTTGCATTAGATCCTAAGATCTAAGTGCAGTGCTCTCAGATCCAAAGCTTCTCACTGACAAAGGCCATAGCTAGAAACTAGTCTGGGGATATTGGATGAGTAGGAACTAGATGGGGATTTTATGCACAAGCCTTCTGGCATTCACTGATTACTCTAGCTTGCTGTGTATGGCAATATATATATATATATATATATATATATATTGCCATATATATATATATATATATATAGTGAATTTTGCTGGTTTAGTATAACTTATACCAAACTCTCTGAGAAGTTCGAGAGGAAATTGCATATACAAAATTACAATAACAATAAAAATTAATGTCAAAATAAACATAAATAAATACTGTTTTTCTGAAGGTTTGTGATGATGGTGTTCTAGCTGTATTTTTATATTGGACTATTTCCATCATCTAATATGTGTGTTGAATGTCTTTAGAAAAGTTTAATTTTTAGTTAAATATTCCAAATGCATTCAACTGTTAGTAATATCACAGCAAACAGGTTAGTATATGCACCAACTGTTAGTAATATCACAGCAAACCAATGTTAATAATATCACAGCAAACAGGTTAGTATATGCACTAACTGTTAGTAATATCACAGCAAACAGGTTAGTATATGCACAACGTTTCGAGAGGTATTTTTCTCCCCTCTTCTTCAGGTGTTGCTGGCCTGACCAGTGACAGTACTAGCATGGGATTCGAACCTGGGTCCTTAGATTCTTGATTATTGAAATTTAAGGTAACGCTCTAACCAACTGAGCCATCCTGCCAAAGGCAACAGTATGTAGTAATTTCATATACTTATCTATGAGGTTCCTCCTGATTTCTCCACTTTTTCCTCAGAGCAAAGTTGATTAGTGATTTCCATACATTATGTATAGAAATCACTAATCAACTTTGCTCTGAGGAAAAAGTGGAGAAATCAGGAGGAACCTCATAGATAAGTATATGAAATTACTACATACTGTTGCCTTTGGCAGGATGGCTCAGTTGGTTAGAGCGTTACCTTAAATTTCAATAATCAAGAATCTAAGGACCCAGGTTCGAATCCCATGCTAGTACTGTCACTGGTCAGGCCAGCAACACCTGAAGAAGAGGGGAGAAAAATACCTCTCGAAACGTTGTGCATATACTAACCTGTTTGCTGTGATATTACTAACAGTTAGTGCATATACTAACCTGTTTGCTGTGATATTATTAACATTGGTTTGCTGTGATATTACTAACAGTTGGTGCATATACTAACCTGTTTGCTGTGATATTACTAACAGTTGAATGCATTTGGAATATTTAACTAAAAATTAAACTTTTCTAAAGACATTCAACACACATATTAGATGATGGAAATAGTCCAATATAAAAATACAGA